>LPNX010946309.1:3496-15581 GCA_001517045.1 Pseudotsuga menziesii
TTGCACAAGGAGTATGACCCAATTCCTCGACAACTGAATAGTTCTGGGCGGCTCGGGCATTTGGATTATGCCCCGAATGCTTAAGTACCCCCTTAGGAATGCGAGGTGTAGCTTCAGGGTTGTCTGCAGGTTTCTCAATATGCAAAGGAGTTCCTGGTGGATGAGGTTCTTTACCTGGGCTGGGCTGTGTCGAAGAATAATCTTTCGCATGCATCACAACTTTCGCGGCATGGACCATATTAATGCACCCACGACCACTAGTTTCAGGTGGATCATCATCACTAGATTGATCATGGGACTTCAAGTTCATATTTTGGTTATGCGGTAACGGGTTTGTTAACACAGCTGGGCCCTGTGCTATGAACTTCGAAGCTTCATCCATCCTAGGGCACAAGTAAGTGAGGTGATCGTCCTTACAAAGCTTGCAAGGAAACTTAACCTTACACTTATTCTGCTTGTCCCGCCCAGCATTTTTATTGTTCTTGTCATTATTGTTGGCATTCTCATTTTTATTCCCACCCTTCTTATTATTGTTTTTACCCTTTTTTCTATTCCGTCCAGGTTGCTGGTTACCTTTCTGGTTGGATGATTGTACAGCAAGTACATTCACCATTTGGGTGGGTTGATACGAAGCCGTATCTTGTCCCGAAGCAGATTGGTTGATTGACAATTGAGAAACTTGTTTCACAACCGAACCTACAGGTTTCTTACTCGCACTACCCACAATGCCATCGGCATGTGGTCCAGGTTTGACCTTGGGATCGAAACTAGAACGAGGGGCATTAGGTATAATCTCATATAACAAACCAGACTGAGCATAGATCAAGTCTAGTTCCTGCGCCCTAAAGATGGCTTGTTCCTCATTTTGCACTCCGGATGTGGAGACATCCTTCGCGATATATGGCAATAATGATTTGAGGAACCACTCAAGGAGGAATTCCGGCGGTATAAAGGCTTTGATTAATCTCTTCCGTCTACGCCACTCCTGAATATGATCAGAAATATGGGTGGCCTTATCTTGCCAAAATGTCGACAAGAGTTCAGTACTGACACCGCGTATACGCGGAAATCCCAGAGGAAACCGCGTGTATACGCGACTGTAAATGACAAACCCGCGTACAGGAAGAAAAAGATGCAAAAAATTTAGGCAAACAGACAGGCTGAGACTAAATTCACACCAATCAGGCTCTACCAGGCATACATGCCCCCATACCCGACACAGAAACAAAAGAGAGAGAGCACTTCAAATACATTGAATGCCAAAAGATCAACCCCTAAAGGACAATTACTAGGAACTCCCCAGCGGAGTCGCCATTCTGTTATGGAGAGAAATTCCTATGGCTTGGGGTACCACAACAGACAGCTAGACTCCAGAAATCAATCTTTCCCAATATGCAATAGAAATTAAAAACATCTAACACTAAAGGATCGAACCTCGTACCTTATTCCGGACGGTTGAAGTAGATCCCCGTTGAGCTTTCCAATCTTCAGCTTGAATGGTTATAGCACGTCCTCAACAACAAGTAAACAATACAAGCATACTATATTTCATGGTGTTAGATCTATTCTAGCATATATAATCAATAATGTATAAGCATTTGACATATTCCAATGGATACAACATTCATTCAAATACACATTACTGGACAGGAAAAGATATTTCTATTAATATGAATCAGAGACTACAAGTGAGAACCTCTGACGGCACGTCTACTATCCGGAGAAACTGAATCCCCCACTTGGGCCTCCACCACCTCAATCCTCCATCACTCCGGTAGCAAGCTCACTAACAAAGGAAATCTTGGGAAGAACACAACAGTGCTCCAAAGGGACAAAGGGATGCAGACTCAAGTATAGTTCTGGCAACAATGGACTTTAGTTTCGGTACTCTCAATTCTCTCTTCTTGCTTTCAATGTCTCAATGGTTCCTTATATAACTTTCCAAAGTGATACTGAAATGTCGAATCCGTGCAATCTCAAGGCATGTGGAAGGCCAGGAGTCATATGAGTCAGATTCAAGGCAAGGAACGATCCAACAGTTTTGGATTATGCACACATCCCGATGTACGCGACTATAGAGGGAATATCAGCATATGTACGCGGTTATCGGGGAAAAGGACGCGTATATCATTTTTGTAATGTTTTTAGGGATGGTCAATGATACATCAAAAGACAATAAATGGTCCATAGGGAATAATGAGTCTGCAGCGAGATAGGGGAAGGCCATACAATGTGTGATTCACCTAGTGTGGTGAAATCCGCTATAACACATGGCATATGAAATATTCCATGCTAACCTCGTTATCCATAAGACAATAATGTGTTATAATAATCAACCCATAGTTTACTACCTTAGACATTAATTTAATTATTTTTGTTTTATTTGCCTAGTTCATGTGTCCCACCTTATGCAAGTTGTCAATTACCTATCCATAGTGGTCCAACTTGACTAATTTGACCCATGTAGTGCTTGGGAAACCTCAAGGAATCAATTCTTCTCTATTCCTGGTCTCCTAGGTGCCCTTCTACTTTTTCTACTTTATTGCCTTCTTTTTTAGTGTTTTAAGGCAATAGGGAAAGTTTGACTAGGTGAGGTGAACTAGTTTTTTGTCCTCTTCATCCTCCACTCTTTTATCCTTGAAAAATCATGTATGAGTTTCCATTCCACCACTCTTTAGCTTGCCTAAGCCATTTTTCTAATTTGTGAGCTCCATGATAGATTTGGGATCAGCTTTTTACACCTAGGGGGGATTTGCTTAATTTTAGTAAGCCTGCTTTATGCTAGATTTGAATTGATCCTCATGCATTCAAATACCTTATGTATTTTATTTATATAGCAACCTATTATGTTATAGGGTTGGCAATTGTACACTGAGTTAATATAGTTTAGTGTTTAGCTCCAATTTCAGTCTCTTTTGTGAGTGATTTTGCATGATCAATTGTTAATTGTTGTGAGTAAAATTAATCTATCACTAGGTTCAATTTCCACATGGTATCAGAGCCATTGTATATTTATTTCTCTCCTTCAAAATTGTTTTGCAGGTTCGACATCAGTGACTGGGAGCCTTCTACTGACAGCCGAGACAGATTTTCTAAGCTATGGATCAATCACAGAAAACTATCTTGACTCCCTTCAATTTATTTGAAAGGAAAGCAGAGATGGAGATACTGTTGAGAGAAAAATTCCTCTACAAGGTGACTATGGCAACAGAAGCAGAACCCAATGTAGTTGCAGAGAAGATAAAATGGCACAATAGGAGGGATGAGGCCTATGGTCTCCTGTGTCTGAGTATTTCTAGAGACCTCCTTTTCCATCTTGATGGATTGATATCACCGAATGAAGTATGGGAGAAGCTTTCTGATATTTTTGGAAAGACAGATGAGATGAGGGGACATCAAATAAAAAATGAGCTGATTTCTCTGACTCCAAATAGCTTTGAATCCCTGCAGCTATATTTCTCCAAGTTCAAAGCACTTATTTTGCAACTGAAACAATGTGGGATCGAAAAGAAGGATGATGAGCTCATCCTCACCATTCTCTCGAAGCTAGGCCCTGACTATTCAGTGTTTTTTTCGACCTTCTATGCCACAAAACTGATAGCTCGAACCTGGAAGATGCTTAGCCTTGAAGATTTCATGGAATCTCTCATAGAAGAATAGGATAAGCTGGTGATGATGGGAACCATCAAACCATCCAAAGATCAAGCTCTGATTGCTGGAGATTTGAAGGTGGATTCAAAAAGAAAAAATAAAGCTAAAAAGCCACCTTAGCAAAAGAGAGACACGAAACAGTCTCCGGAGGAGCCACAAGGTTCCAAGAAGAACTACGAGAAGAAGAAAAACAAAGGTGAAATGAGAAAGTGCGCATACTGTAATAAGGGAAATCACACTAAAAGCTCTTGTATGAATAAGAAAATAGACATGCTGACCCAACTCCTGGAGAAGAATAGCATCTCCCTTCTAGACAGCTCAAAGAAGAGAGAAGGAGGATCAAGTTCAGATGACAGAGAGAGAGTTCATGCATTGGTTGCTGGCACATCAAGATCAACTAGTTTTATCATTGATTCTGGAGCTTCAAGTCACATGGTTTCTACAAAGGAGGCCTTCTCCTCACTTGACATGTCGAAAGGACCACCTATAGTACTGGGAGATGACTCTCTCAATGAAAGTTCGGGCAAAGGGAGGATTGATCTTGATCATGGTCAGTTCAGCAATGTGTTGTATGTGCCTGGTCTTGCCTCCAACCTCTTGTCAGTGTACCAGATGACCCACACCGGGTCTCCTAAGAAAGTCATATTCTCCCCTGATGAAGTTGAGATCACAGAGATCTCAAGTGGTAGAGTCATTGCAAAATGAGTTACGAATCATGCTCAAAAGGTATACATGTTCTCACACTTCCTACCTTACTCAAACCCCTCTTCTCTTCTGATTCATGATAATGAAGAAAGCAAGCTTTGGCATGAAATATTTGGCCACCTAAACTACAAATATATATCTGATCTTAGTGAAAAAGAGATGGTCATAGGGTTTCCAAAGATAAAATTTTCCAAAGGAGTCTGCCAAGGTTGTATCCTAGGAAAACACCCAGAGCACAAATTTGAGAGAGCTAGTCATGAGAGAACCTCTACACCCCTCGAGCTGATCCACAGTGATGTTGCTGGCCCATTCCATCATATGTCCATGATTCAGGCCAAATATGCATTGAATTTCATTGATGACTTTTCTAGGTATTGCCGTGTTCACTTCCTAAAACACAAGTCTGAAGTTTTTGGCCTATTAAAAGTCTTTAAGGATTTGGTTGAGAACCAGTCTGGAAGGAAAATCAAGGCCCTCGGATCTGAAAATGGTGGTGAGTATGTCAAGTTTGAGTTTATTAATTATTGTGCAGATGCAGGTATTTAGATGCAGCATTCTATCCCTTACACACCACAGCAAAATGGTATTGATGAGAGGAAGAACAGATCACTGAAGGAGATGGCAACATGCATGATGGAGGCCAAAACTTTGCCACCAAAGTACTAGACCGAAGCTATCAATTGTGCATCCTATATTCAGAATAGGGTGCCTCATAAACATCTTTATGGTATGACTCCCTTCGAAGCATGGAGCGGACACAAGCCAGATGTGACCCATTTCAGGATTTTTGGCTCAAAGGCTTGGGATAGAATTCCAATAGAGAAGAGGAAGGATTTACAGCCCCAAAGCCAAGAGTGTATTTTTGTTGGATACTCTGAATATTCAAAAGGGTACAAACTGATAAATTTTATCACAAACAAAGCCTTCATCGAAAGGTGTGTTCAGTTTGAGGAAGAACCCCTTGCAACAGTGGAAGTTGGAGAAGCCTCTTCTCCGCCTGAACCTCAAGAAGTAAGTAAAGAGTTTGTTTAACATGCTGATTCTGATTTTTCTGATGGATATGAGTTTATTGCAGACCCTAACAGACCTACAAGGCCAAAATGGGCAGCCAAGACACTACATGCAGCAGGAGACCTAGTTGGGGATCCCAATGACCCAAGGAGAACTAGATCTCAATTTGAGAGTGGTCTGTGCATGAAGGATCCTATGTTTGCTGAAAAATGCTATTTTATGGTGGATTCTGATCGTCAAACATATGAAGAAGTAGCATGAGATCCAATATGTCAAACAGCCATGAAGGAGGAGTCCAGCTCACTCAGGAAGAGCAACACATGGGAGCTAGTGGATCTTCCTCCAAGAAGAAAGTTAGTCCAGTGTAAATGGGTCTATAAGACCAAATTTGCTGCTGATGGTTCACCATTGAAGTGCAAGTCCATATTGGTAGCCAAGGGCTACTCACAAGTTCATGGCATAGATTACAATGAGACCTTTGCCCCAGTGGCAAAGATGGATTCCATCGGGCTAGCCTTATCCATTGCAGCCTCAAGGAAATGGGAGGTACATCACATGGATGTAAAATTTTCCTTCCTGAATGTATATCTAACTGAAGAGATATATATGTAGCAGCCTCATGTTTTTTCTACTAACCCTTCTCTTGTGTGTAGGTTGAGAAAGTCATTGTATGGGCTAAAGCAAGCCCCAAGTGCTTGGTATGCCAAGATCGATAGCTTCTTGCTATCACTGAATTTTGTTATGTGCAAATCAGATCAAATGTCTATTTTAAGTTAGTTAATGGTTCATTAATGATCATTGTGTTATATGTTGATGAACTCCTCATTACAGGAAGCTCAAAGGCTGAGATTGCTTCCTTAAAGGGTGCTATGAACCAAGCCTTCTCCATGACAGATTTGGGGCTCTTAAGTCAATTTTTGGGGCTTGAGATTGCTCAAACCAAAGCTAGAATCAAGGTGCACCAGTCCAAATATGCCTTGGAATTGATGAACAAATTCAGAATGAAGGATTGGAAAGCAAGCAAAACTCTTTTCCTTTGAGGAGTGAAGCTGGAAGAAGTTGATTCTTCACCTATGGTAAACAATACACTGTATAGGAAATTGATTGGATGTTTGTTGTATTTGACACATACTAGACCTGATATTTCTTATGCAGTAAGTGTGGCTTCTAGATATATGGATCATCCTCATGAGATCCATTGGAAAGCAGCCAAATGGATCCTTAACTTTGTTCAGGGAACAAGGACACATGGGACCTTCTATAAAGCAAAATTTGATCTTGATTTGATTGGATTTACTGACAGTGATTGGGAAGGTGATAGCACAGACAGAAAGTCCACATCATAAATATGTGTTCATGCTTGCAGAAAGGCCAATCAGCTGGTCAATCAAGAAACAGAGTGCCATTGTACTCTCATCTACAGAAGCAGAGTACAGAGGAGTTGTTAATGCAACAACTCAATGTTTATGGTTGCAGGGATTACTTGGAGAGTGTGGCTTCGAATCAGAGTACTCAAATACCATCTACTGTGATAATCAGAGTACCATTCAAATATGCAAAGATCCAGTTCAGAAGCAGAGAACCAGACACATTGAGATCCATATGCACTACATCAGAGAACTTGTGCATGATGGCACCATTCACCTACTCTTCTGTTCATCTTCAGAACAAGTAGTTGATATCTTCACCAAAGCATTTTGTGAGAAGACCTTCAGCAATCTCAAATAACTACTGGGGATTTTTGATCATGCTGTGAAGCATGAGTGAAGACAAGATTCCAAAATTTTGTTTTACAGTCCATGTTTAAGGGAGGATTTTCCCAAGTTGGTTTTGCCTCTTTCCTTGTTTAAATGGACATCCAGTATGTAAAGGGTGACTAAGCCTTGTTGCTAGGCCCTATAATTTTCTGATATATTACTCATAATTCAGGCTTAAGGGGGGGGTGTTAGAATAATCAACCCATATTTTACTACCTTAGACATTAATTTAATTATTTTTGTCTTATTTTCCTAGTTCATGTGTCCCACCTTATGCAAGTTGTCAATTACCTATCCATAGTGGTCCAAATTGCCTAATTTGACCCATGTAGTGCTTGGGAAACTTCAAGGAATCGATTCTACTTTATTCCTGGTCTCCTAGGTGCCCTTCTACTTTTTCTGCTTTATTAGTTGTTTTTTCAGTGTTTTAAGGCAATAGGGAAAGTTTGACTAGGTGAGGTGAACTAGTTTTTTGTCCTCTTCATCCTCCACTCTTTTCTCCTTGAAAAAGCATGTATGAGTTTTCATTCCACCACTCTTTAGCTTTCCTAAGCCATTTTTCTAATTTGTGAGCTCCATGACAGATTTGGGATCAGCTTTTTACACCTATGGGGGATTTGCTTAATTTTGGTAAGCCTGCTTTATGCTATATTTGAATTGCTCCTCATGCATTCGAATCCCTGATGTATTTTATTTATACAGAAACCTATTATGTTATAGGGTTGGCAATTGTACACTGAGTTAATACAGTTTAGTGTTCAGCTCCAATTTCAGTCTCTTTTGTGAGTAATTTTGCATGATCAATTGTTAATTGTTGTGAGTAAAATTAATCTATCACTGGGTTCAATTGTCACATAATGGACTATTAACCAACAATTTGTAAACTTTTCAAACACATAATAAAAGGTATGTCAATACTTCTATTAAATAAAACATAAAATTTAAATAGATTTAGAGATAAACAGTGTATCCGAAATTACAAAATGAATAACAGGTATCACATAGATAATTTATCGATGTTAAATAATTAATGAAGATAGTAGTTACCTTGCTATCAATTTGAGTCTGTAAGGAAGCCTAATAAAAAAGAGTAGGTATGTTAATGATCAAAATGTTCAGCTCTCTTTAATCCCCATCACTAAGTATAATCTGCATACAAAATAGAAGAGGTTCCTTAGTTCAAACCAAACTAAGTAATCCTGCTAGACAAGTGAACACTTTGCCTCTCAGACCATCATGGGAGAACTAGTCCCGCCACTGCACCCACTTTAGTTCCAGAAACAAAGTCAAGTTAGAAACATATAAATAACAAGTAAGACTATGCAGAAATGAATAAAGTATATAATAAAGTAACTAAGCACATAAACAACAAAGTACAACCATAAGAACCAAGTAGTAATCAGCATCATGACTTCTTAGGTAAAATACAGTAATAATTCGAATGGAGAGAAAGATAATTGAATGTAAGAACAACTTACAACCAAACAATGGTACATTTAATGTGTGTTATGTTCCACAAGTTAAATAATGTTCCGCATAGGTAGTTTCCAACTAGGCTAATATTTTTTTTTCCATTTTTGGGGAGATTACACCATTCCACAACTCCTCACTCAACACTAATGGTAGGATGTGCTTGTAGGGTACATGTAGGGATACAATGGCCAAGGATTCGATGTTCTAGAGATTATGCTCAACATCAACATGGAATGCTACAAGGCTTATTCCCAACACTTCCAAATTATCTTTCATGTGTTCAAAAGCTTCACACTCAACACAAATATAAGTACTGATGTGCTCCATATATTCTCGCTCAACACAAAACATCGACTTACCCATTTTCTTGAGAACTCCTTGCTCAACACAAAACATCTCATCAATCATGTGCTTCAGGGTCCATGCCAAACAAAAGCGCGTGCGCGCGCGCACGCGCACACAAACACACACACACACACACACACATATATATCATATGCAATTGGCTTACGCCCAGTATATCAAACAAAACATCATGTTCATATGGAGTATGGTCTTTGACCTAGTATATCAAAATAAAACATCAAGGTAACATCATAATCAATGGGGTTCATGCCCATAAGTGTTAGGTCCAAAATTCGGGATATTACATCTACAAACTTTAAAAACAGACTAAATCTAGTGACGACCCATCTAAGGACTGTTGCAAGGGAGCCTCAAATCATATTCAGCTGAAATCAAACTAGTAAGATACATGAAGTAGTGACAAAGAAGGATGAACAAAGATTTCTTAGTTAATAAAAACCAAATCATAGTATTCGGGGAAGGGCGCAATAAGCGTGCAATGGTATAATATGAAGGCATGATGAACATGATTGCTAATCATGGGTATGAAAGGTTTGTTTCTATAACATAAACGAAGTGAAAATGTGTTGTTATTTTAATTATGCATTTAATATAACCATTTCAGTGTCCTAGAAATGGTAGTAATTTATATGGTTTGAATTAATTAGTGTTGTAATTTTAGAAGATCACTTTAGAGATTAGTGTAAATATTGTAGAGGCCCACTAAATTGCTTGGACATTTGGAAGTTAGAGATTGAAGGTAGAATTGACAAAAGACATGATAGTATGGTTATGTCCAATAAAATATAGACAAGAATCTACCATGTGCAAGGGCCAAAATGATTGAGAAGGATCTTAGGGCGGTGAAAACTAAACATAATATATTTCTAAATCCTATATTTGGAATTTTGATATTCTTATATTGATTGTTGACTAATATAGAAATTGTGTTAAGATGACATGTTATGTGGGGTTTTCCAGTTTGGAAGCAAGTGTAAAAGATGCAGTATATGTGCTCTTACTTACTAGAGAAAAACATTACGAGGACGACCTCAATATTGCAAAAAAATCTAATTTTGTAGGAGACGAAATTGTGAATTCATAGTTTGATTCGATTAACTATGTACTAATGGTTGGATGTAGGAACCATCTGAGGAGGTACATTGCAGAAAAACCTGTGTGGTGGCCTGCAAGAAACAAAACACCATGTGGGATGACAAAATTTTACCTTGGGGCATGTCTTGGAGGGGTGCCATTATTGTCTAAGATCAAAACATGATACCTGTGGAGCTACTAGAATATTTTTATGCAAATATATATTAGGGTTATTTAGAATCTTCTCGTTGTTATACATGCCTGATATTGTAGATCTAAAAATGGTTTAATTCAAATGTGCTGCAAATATCTCTTATGTAGGACACCTTGGTTACCAAAATATTATTAAATCCTTCAGAAAGCAATTCTTCTAGCCCAATTTCAAGGGAATATTTAGTTGATTACATGTATAAAGGTGGAATTCCACCAAGTGAAGGTTGTCTCCCTTGGGTAGAAGTTTCTTATAATGATGATTTCCAAGTTCCTGCAGGTATGGGTCCTTGAAAAGTGTCATAGGGGCACAAAGGTAATTTTCCAAAAGGCATGACGTAGTCTTATAAATTAATATATGTTAGGACCTCATTCATTAAAACGAAAGGGAACTAACCATGAAACAGGTACAACAAAAATTGAAGGATTCCTGGGACATGCATAAAAGTTATGATGACTTAAAAAGAAATCCTAGAGATTTCCACATGGGTGATCATGTATACATAAAGGTAAATCCCAAGAAAAGTACCTTGAGATTGGGAACGTATAAGAAATTGGCACCCAGGTATGGGAAGGCATTTGAAAATCAAGCCAAAGTAGGGTTGATTGTATACCAGTTATCCCTACCACCCAATGTTAAAGTACATAATGTGTTTTATGTTTATCTATTGAAAATATATGTTCATGATCTTTCTCAAGTGATTGAATGGAATGTAATTCAGGTGGAACCAGAGGGAGAGTTCCAAATGGGACCGAAGCGCATTCTCGACAAGAGAGAACTTTTACTTCGGAACCATACCATCAGAAAGATAAATGTGTAATGCAAGCATCTTAGTTCAGAAGAAGCTAATTGGGAGATGGAAAGTAATACGCAGGAAGCATATCAAGTATTATTCCAAGAGGCTGACATGGATGAATAAAAAGAAAAAATTATAACACCAAGGATGATGTTATCTTTTAAGGGGGGGTGTATGTAATACCCTCTAAATTAAAAATCATTAATTCTATTGAAAAATACATTGATTATTATTTTTTTATTATTTCACAGGAGGTCAAGAATATAACATATTGTAATAAAACATTCCTACTAATAAAATATGTTGGAGGGAAACAAAAGTGGACATAGTTGTTGAAAGAGTGTATGCTGAGACCCACAAGAGGAAAATGACAAGTGACAAAGACCATTGAGTGAGAAACAAAGATGCAGCAGGATTCATCTCCAAAAATCAATTATCCACTGTAGAAATTCAGGCCTGCAGTAGATTAATTTCACCCACAACAATTAACAATTGATCATGCAAAATTATCAACAATGGAGACTGAATATGGAGCTGTAACACAAAATTATATTAACTGAGTGTACAATAGCCAACCCTGTAATAACATAGGCTGCTGAATATATAGAATACATGAGCAAATCAAATGCATAAGGAAGCATCCAAGTCTAGCATAAAGCAGGCTTACCCAAAATAGGAAAATCCCCCATAGGTGTAAAAAGCTGATCCCAAATCTATCAAGGACCCCACGAATTAGCAAGGGCGCATGGGCAAGCTAAAGAGTGGTCAAATGGAAGCTCATACATGCTTTTGCATGGAGGAAAGAGTGGAGGAGGAAGAGGAAACAAAGCTGATTCACCTCACCTAGTCTTGCTTTCCTATGTGCCTTAAAACACTGAAAAAGTAGGGAATAAAGCAGAAAAAGTAGATGGGCGCCTAGGAGGCCAGGAATAAAACAGATTTGATTCCTAAGGCTTTCCCAAGCACTCCATGAGTCAATAATGGCAATTTTGACCTCTATGGATAGGCAATTATCAACTTGCACATGGTGGGACTCATGGA
>LPNX010946309.1:19882-90938 GCA_001517045.1 Pseudotsuga menziesii
AATAAAGCATATTTGATTCCTAAGGCTTTCCCAAGTGCTCCATGAGTCAATAATGGCAAGTTTTACCTCTATGGATAGGCAATTATCAACTTGCACATGGTGGGACTCATGGACTAGGAAAATAAGACAAAAATAAATGAATTAATGTCTAAGTGGGTAAATACTATGGGTTGATTATTCTAACATCCACTCCTAGTTGAGTTGCTAAAAAGATGGAGGCTCATAAATGACCAAGTCCTAGGAAAAGTACTATTTAATAATATGTCCATGAGTAGCAGGAGGATAGCATTGGACGGGGATTAACACCTGTATAATGCAAGAGATGGTGCATTGAGATATTTTTCTCTTTTGGTTCATTGAATAGGCTTGGGGGTTCTAGAGCAGGTAATTTGGATGATCTAGGAGTTGGATGAGAGGAATAAATTCTCCACTTTTGTTTTCCCAGCATTGGTTCTAGGTTCCTACTCTATTTCTTATGAATAGTTTTAGATGCAGTGGGATGTATAAGTGAAATGTTAAATTGCAGTTATATTTTCACACAATACTGTTTATGCATTTATCTAGATTCATTGTCCATTTTTTGGTATATCCTATATTTGACAATGTTAGATTGTTCTTAACATAATCGATATCGAGCACTCATACCCATAGCAAGGAATGTTTTGTAATGAACTAATGTAGCAATTATTAGTTTGTTCTATCTTGAATTCCTTAGGTCTGATTGTCACTGATCTATTATGCTTGAATGATTGAGAATTTATGAATCTGCATCTAATGGATTGAATCCTCTGTTTTTACACTAT
Source organism: Pseudotsuga menziesii (assembly GCA_001517045.1). Lineage (NCBI taxonomy): Eukaryota > Viridiplantae > Streptophyta > Pinopsida > Pinales > Pinaceae > Pseudotsuga > Pseudotsuga menziesii. The sequence goes on from LPNX010946309.1 coordinate 20,686, forward strand.
ATCGGAGGTTCCTACTATGTATTTCATATCTGTATTGATTCTATAATTACTCCTTAAATTTGGATTATGATTTTAGGTTGGTGAATGAAACTATAATGCTTGCTCATAGTTTATATGTGAGTTATTTAAATATGGAAATTGATGTTGTTTTACTTAGTCAAAAACAATAATTAACCAATAGTTGCTTCCAACCTTAAGCAACTTAGCACAGTTGGTTAAATGTTATCGAATCCTGTTCAGATGGTGAAATCAAGGCATGACTATAAGCACTATGATAGTTTCCAGATCCAATTAAATTACAGTGAATTAAACCTCCAAATCAACCAAAAACATGTTGAATCCAAAAAGTTAAATGTTGATCCAAAAATATTAGAATATCAACAATCCAGATCTAATTCGCATCTAGATAGATGGTTAACAGAAGTTACCGAATTCTGATTTCTACATTAAATCATATCCACATTCAGGATTTAAGCTGCAATGATCAATGGTGTGGAAGGCGGATGCAGAATACAGAAAAGAAAGGTCAAGAATTAGGTTAACGGATCTTGAAGTTCTTTAAGTCTAATTTCCACATCAAATAAATTTACGGTAGAGATTTTCTCTGCAAGGAAGATCACTGACCAATATTGGCTAGGAAGGTTTCATTATGGAAACTGCAAGGAATCAGATCAATGGTTAGGACTTAACCCACAAGGAATCAACAACGCAGAATGTATAAAAGCTAAGTTAACCCAATTTGGTGTTTTCCGCACCTTGGAGTCTACCTACGGAAGGAAGAAGGTGGGAGGAACAAAATGAGAAAAGGGTTAAGGAAAAAAAAGTTGAATTTTATGACCTCCGATGTCTATAGTGAAAGGAAGAAATATGAAAGACCAAGTGATCATTTTATGAAGTTTTGAACTTCTGAGGTCCGCATTGGAAGGTGGAAATTTGAAAGACCAAGTTATCGTTTTATGAATTTTTCGACTTCCAAGGTCTACAGCGGAATGCGAAAAGCCAAAAGATCAAGTGATCATTTTATGAATTTTTTGACTTCCAAGGTCTGCAATGAAAGGCATAAAGAAGAAGGCGGAAATGCAGAAGTTGAAAGGTGAAAAGTCTGTAAATAAGATTAATGTAACTTGGAGTTCCCGAAGTTCGATTTCTGCATCAAGCAATATCGACGGTCAAGGTTGTTCTGGCAAGGATCAATGATGCAGAAAGCTAATGTGAAATGCAAAAATTCCATATTAATGGAACTTGGAGTTTTTGGGATCTGATTTCCACATCAGACCAAGATCGACGGTTAAGGTTGTTCCTGAAAGGATCAACAATGGAGAAATCTTTTATGGAATGCAGAAGAAGGAAATGGGTGACATGAAGGTATCGATATATTGGTTTTCCAATTTTTTGTTTCCTCTCGGAAGGTGAAAGGTGAAAGAGTCAATTTTAGAGCATAAATGACTATTTTGGTTGCAGAGAGGATCCGTTAGTGGTGCAACAACTTTTACAATGGTCCCTAAGACTAACAATGAAAGTGGAAGGATGAATTTGACCATTTGAATATGGTGAGGGTTTCTTTTATTTGTATTTTCCTCATAACAGTTAGGAATTTTTATTAATATGTTTAAAGATACATGGTTTTAGAAATTTTTTTATGTTTTAAATTTTGAGGTATGTTACATATGGTATCAAAACATACTTTCAGCACTAGGCTTGACCAGGCTCAATGCAAAAGTACTATAGAAGACAATAAACTAACTCATGTTGATTTTGTCTTCAAATTTCTCTTACACGCAGAAAAGAGAAGTACAAATATATTTTGCAAGAAATATGGCAGATGCGAGAATGTCTGCAGAAGAGGAATGCCACCCGAAACAACTATTAAATGAAGAGGGTAATATAAGGGATGGAGAGTTTTGGGTAGATCTAAATGAAATTCAGGACAATAAATTTGAATTAAAAATGACTATGAATAAATGACGATCTAAATTAAGAAAGGTTAAGGAAGATAACGAGAAAATTATGAAGGCTCAAGAAGAACTAAACACTATGTTATTAGAAAAAATTGATAATGAATAAAAAAGGATGCCCATATGGTAAGTTATTCATGAAGGATTGTGTCTGCTATACATTACATGATTATTATAGGGCTGAAATAGGTTAAGGTATGCATGAGGATTGTTGTATGAATAATTTTAGTTGATGATTAATGGCTTCTAAATAAGTCTGAGAAGAAATATTAAATAAGATGAAAAGTGATATGTTGCATTGCCTTTGTGCATTCTTAGTTAGATGGAAATTGTAGCATGTAACTTAGCTTTGCATGTTGCAGTAAAAGAAAAAGTATGGTAGGTAATCTGTGAAAATAAATTCCCTTTTGATGTCCACTAGCCTAGGTAACTGGTGGTAGTATTGACGGGGGTACTAGAAATAACTTAGGTGTATTTCTTGTATTGCGGTTGGAAAGAAAGTACTAATCATGTAACTGAACAAGCATGACTTGGGTAGATTTATTGAAAATAAACATCATGTATTTTGTTGAAAAGTAACTCATGGGAACAATGGATAATGAGAAGGTATTATTTATAATCCCACTGCTTCTATGTTAAGTGATCGAAGAGCCACATGAGTTGTAGCACCCCAATGATGGGGAAACTATGCCAACTCACCTAGGTAAAACATACAAAACACTAGTTAATTCAACAAGCCACTAGATCTAAGCAGAATGTAACTGATCTTGTTTGATGAATGTGAAGAGGAAATACAAGACCATAATGCATAATTTGAATTTTTTACCTTTAATTAACTTGTTGTTGGGTATCTTGGTTTAGTACTGAGAGTATTGTTAACAATGGGTGTGTTTTTCTTGGACATCCAAGATAAACCTGAAAGGTGCTTGCAAGAAAAATACTTATAAAAGATATAGGCACTGTAAGTAAATTTGTTCCTGTAAAGTAATAAGCTTACCTATCAGTGAATAGGACAAATAAGTGTTGGGTAAAATATCGTCTTTATTAATTCACCTAATATTTAATTATCGACCAAGTTTGGTAATCATAGAGTTGACACAAAGTATATGTGAAAATACAGGGGTTCTTACAGTGTCGTGGGAATATTTTAACAAACAAAATATCGAAAGATCTTGCAAAATGAAACACCGAGTCAAACTCCAAAGAAATGACCTATGAAGATAATTGAACTGAAACAGAGTACTAGACAAGAGTGGTATCAAGTTATACTAATCTTCTCTATAAAAAATTACTATCAGATAAAGATATAGACAATGCTATTGTATGAAAATAAAATACTCTATATAAGAATATCTATTTTACTACTAAATAACTTTAGAGACTAACTAGACAAAATTACAACAACTAGATATGCTTCTAAGAAAAACTATACATTCAACTAACGGATGTACATAATGGTTCAAACTAAACTATCTAGTTCCACTCTCCTTGGTTATTCTGAGGATAAGGATTCACTGTGATTGGAATAGGAGTAGGAGAAGTCTCAAAGCGACTTTCAAAGGAAGTGAATAAACTAAATGGAATAAAATCTAACTTAACTTCTACAAATGTGGGTAGACTAAGAAACATCCAATTGCAAGTGATAGTAAACATGATGATTTATTTCATAAGTAAATATCTCCTAACTACAAAATATGGAACAAGAGTACAAGAAGGTAGACCTCACTTATAAACAAATAGAAAACTTAATAAAGAGAAGAAAACATAAAACTTAATAAAGATGATTTTAAATCCTATTCTATAGGTTTCTTTTGTAAGCACCTAATTGGAAGGGACATATCCTACTGCTTATGATCAATTTACAAGGTACTAACATATTTCCCTAAAATTGACATATCTAACTCTAAACTATATATAAAAGGGTGAAATAAATTCAAGCCAAAGATATAATTACAAAACAATACAATAAACCAAAACGCATGACATAATTCTAAACATAGGGCGAAAAGAAGGAAGAAATAAGAATAAAACTTAATAAGTATTTTAAACAATCTAACGTAAGGCTTTAAGAAGAAAAAAAACCATTGTCTAACTACCACTATCAAAACATAATCGAAAAACTAAAGAAACATACTTCAGACAGATTAAAAATGATAAGGGTTGAATGAAAGGCTGGATAACAGACTGGAGCAAAGGTTTGGATGACAGGAAGAAAAAGCTCTTTGAATAATAGCTTGCACACAAAAAGCACTAAAATGTCAAGGAATAGTTAATCTAAACGATTTTGAGATCAGCTGATCCATGTACATGATAACAAAATGCAAAGGACAATAATTAAACCTACCTAATGATTAAATTCAATCTATAAAATAACTTAAAATCAATTCATAATTAAAAGACATCATTATCTATTGCATTATTAAATAAGCTGGAATATAACTAAATGAATTCATGAAAAAATTGAAAGGAACATAATTGAACCTAGTGTAATTGGATCCTATAATATCAAAGCAATCTATTCTATCATCATAAAAACATGCAATAAACTAGAAAGAATTGAAAAGGAAATTGAAAGCAAATTTGTGCGCAACTGGTTTCTTAACTCATAAAGGGAAACTACATTAAGATCATAATATCAAAGTATAATCTATGCTACATGAAACAAATGACATGAATGATTACAGTAACTAAATTTCATAAACAAATTATAAATAAAACTACGTTAATTCTAAAAATGGAATAACGAAAATATAGAGGAATATAAATCTCTGGTTCATGAGGGGCCCTCCCAGCAATCAAAGTGATGACTTGCTAAACGCTACTAAGACATGATCATACACAGTATAAGCAAAACTTTTATTAAATTGAAGAAAAGTATTACACAGTTTCTAGAATCAAAATGATCACATGTATCAACTAGCTAATTAACTTCTTCTCGCATAGAAGTGTTTTTATATATATAGCATTTTACAAAGGGTGAGCAAGTCAACCCTTTTAGTGGTCGAATGATATTAATATAAGGCAACCATTATGAAAAATAACCAATCAAATGGCCAACACATAACCTTTTACTCCTTCCTCATGAAATGTTTCTTCTAAGGCACATGATGTGGCATATAGGCTCTGCTTTTCCATGGATGGTGTCAAGGTGTCAAACAGAGGCAGCCTGATGGAAATCCTACTATAATGTGGATCATGCTCTCACCAAGGTGCATGGAAATTAGGTAGTTTTCAAACCATTTCATGCTTTAACACTCAGGAATCTATCATCAACAGCATGCAGTTGGTTTGGCAGTTCAAACAGTGAGCTCGATCTGCTCTACGCATATCTAGGATGGATGTGTTTCTTGATTGTTGGTTCACTAAATACTATGATCTAGAAAAATGATTTCATATGGTAGCATATCATCAAATATCATCGGATTTAACCAATAAAATTATGAAATAATAGAAATAAATCATAACTTGCATAAACCCAAAATATAGTCGTACCTAGGAATGAATAGTGAACTGCATGACAAAGAACATGCCAAAAGGTGAAAAAATATCTGTCAAACATGTAAATTATTAGCTAAAAAACAATGAAAAAACTGGGATCAACATTCCCCCAAACCGAAGAAATGACAGGTCCCACTAAGCACAAAGAGAAGTGAATCAGGAAGAAGGATGAGTTGTGCTAGGAGCTTCCTTCGACTTGGCAGATGAAGAAGGGGTTTTAAACTTCAATTTTTGATCCCATTAATCAAAAATAGCACACCTCTCCTATTTAATCTTATGTGACAAATTGATGGCTTTGTTCAGATCTTCGATGGTTTTGACCTACTGGCGTAAATATTTATTCTCTCGCAAAAGATTTAATATTATCCTAGCCTACTCTTCATTTCAAATTAGTGATTGAGCCAACTCCTTGGTTAACTAATAGAGCGTCGGCTATTACGAAGTAGATGGATTTGCAGGATTCTTAGAGTCTTGTGGAGGACTCATCTCCTTGGATGGCACTTCAAGATTAATAGTTGCAATTTGTATTTCAGGACCCAAATCCTAAACAAGCATAGAAATAGTTTCATGAACGGGTGTAGGGATGGTCTCATGATCATCATATTCAAGTATTTTAGATGAAATTATAGCCAATGTGAACAAAGGTGAGGTAGTGTTAGGTTTTTCTGATTTGGCCACACTGTCTGAATGATTTGTCTGGATAACGAGGTGAACCATAGACTAAACCAATTTTTCCTTCTGGTCTCTAGTGAGGTCATGGTAGGGGTGTAAATTCAGCAGATACATGAATGACAGGGATAGAGTGAGAGGATGGAATCGCCTCCAATGTGTCATCATCAACATGGACAACATTGGGGCTTTTCTTCTCTGACGATGGGGATGGAATGGATTCTTGGTTATGAATATGTCGAGGAAATTTTTGGATATTTAAATGGGGGTTAAGAAGTTTAAACATGAAGTTATCCCAAGGTTGATTCCTTTCTTTAAGCTGATATAATATCAATATATTGATCAAACTATGATGGTATAAGCTACCCTTATGGTTAACAATAGTCTTTCTAACTTGGTTCGACATCTTTCCAGGCTCCTAAGAAAATAATAAGGGAAATTGAGATATTTCTGATCAACTAAATGAGCTAACAAATGGAGATGACATGACTTAAAGATGTTGAAATTACCTTCACAAGTAATCAAATGGATGACAACCATCAAAGGATTAAGGTACTCAGGTTTTATCCAATTACGATGAAAACCATTTATGCCCGCCACATGCCTAAAATCAAGTTTAACGGAAATGTTATGAGATGCCCGTGGAACAAACCAGTGCTTGTGCCATTGAAATCCCTCTCATGGAAGCTTGGTTGCATGCATGATTGATTCCTCAGTGACTGGGAAGACAAGATGGCCAACCCTTTCCTTCTGTCCATCGAATCCCATTACAAAAAGTAGTGAACTTTCTTCATCATACCCTTGTAGCAAATGAAGAAATGGGTTCCAACCAGCTTGAAAAAAGACATCTAGGCATTCTTTGAACTATGGCAACTGGAATAAGTCTTGGTATCTTTTAAATTCAAAGCGATTAAGCATGGTTAAGAAGAGACTAGGATAAAAAAATTGTAGGGAGTATGGAGGAAAGGTAGATAACACAGTCTATAGTGGTAATGATCAGTGAAAGGAATGGAAAGAGCTTTGCAAAATGTTGATTTAAAACATGCCTCATTTAAGTGATCAAATTATCATGCAAACATCTCAACACGTTTAGATGATCGTTCCATTATGGCAATATTTGAAACATGTGTGGTCAAAGATGCGTATTTTAATGAGTTTATAAAGATTCAGTTAGTTCAGCCATTTACTTTGGACATGTTGAACTTTTAACTTAATACGGATGTATAAACCATATTCATAACCATAACCTTGATCTAACAAGAGGGTCGACTATTTGGTTGCTTATGCGTGCAAGTGGAAAATAGGATGGGGGTGATGGCAGCGTAGTGATGATTTGGATGTACCCTAAGGTCAAATCACACCTATATGGGAGTAAGACAAGATCGTATTAGATCTGAGCCATACTACATCATGAATTGAGATTAGTTCTAATCCTCTTGTGGATGTGAATTTAATAGTGATGGTATGACTCAACCAAATTTTAACTCTTTTCCCGAACACAAATTAAGCTAAGACTTAACCATAGGTTCTAAAATATCACAGTTTTTATTGAGATCATCATTCAACCCTTCATATGATCCTTCATATAGATTTCGATAAAAATAATATTCCTACTAATTATATATTTTCCTAGGCTTCCAGTCCACAATAAAGTCATATAGAACAATTCTCTTGATCTTTTAATTGCGCTCTCCCTTATTCATCCAGTATTTTAAGACCAAATTCATTGTTTGCATTATCCTGCAAGCACTTTGTCATTTGGCAAAGAAAAATGTGTCTTTTCTAAATAATTTAGAAAAATAAAGACATACAGTCTAATCCTACCCCAAAACAAATATATGGCGTGTCCCCAAGCCATACAAGAAAACTAAGTGATTTCAAAATAAATTAATAAAAGTTCAATCATGCTGTTGTGATTTGTTGCAAGGAAAAGAAATACTAACTAATAAATGGAAATTATTGAGATATTTACTTTTATAAAAAATAACAGTGCTCATATATGTAGATATGTACATTAATCATTTATCATGTGATGAGAGAATAATTGAAAATACCATAGGAAAAATTAATCATCCATGCCTCATTGTAAGGATCTCTTGTCATCTCAAGAATTTTTGAGTTCACCCTTGAGTTCGTGAGATTTTACAGCTATAGGTCCCATTTCTAGGATAATCATATCCTAGGTATTGATTGAATTTATATGTTCGGATCCAAGGCCAATTTATGGTCATTCTCTAATGAAATCATAAACAATAGGACTAAACATATATTTATATATTTGAGTATTATAATTTTCAGTGAACCATGTGCATAGTGGTGCATTTACCAGATATCTTTTACCCAATATTTCCCCACTACTAGTAGGCCTGTTCAGTACCTCAATGGGTTTATCTTGGTACCATCCAAGCATAGCCCCACTGCTAGCGAGCCTGTTCAGTACCCCAATGGGTTTACTTGCATTTACCATGCTTCCTTGTTTTAGGATGTTACTTAGCATTGACCCGCTGCTGGTAGGACTGCTCAGTACCCCGACAGGTTTGCTTCGTATAATGATTTTGAGTATATGGAATTTGGTCGCTACTAGAGCGTGTTAAGCGTGCTAAACACATAATTCAATTTTTTTTACATATAATGGCCTTAATTATAGATCATGTCAAAATAGAATAACTTAAACTTGTTCTTTTACCTTTCGGTCTATCTTCTTCATAAGAGATAATTAATGTTCCCCATAAGCAAAAATTTTACTTACTTTCAAGTAACCACAAAATTTCTAAAGAGACAAGTTTTGATGATGAGTATAGGATAAACTAGTAGTCCATAGGTGTGAAAATTTTGAAGAACATGATGATTAAAGTATTTCTTTCAAGGAATTGTTCAAATAATTGGAAATGTACATGTCTGAATCAAGACACCATATATAAATCATAACAAAATCATAGAATAAGTGGTTAGAAATGATATACAACAATTCTTTAATTGCACTATAAACTTCAAATTTTGATAGTGACCAAAAAAAGGGAAAAGTTAAGATATATTATGAGTGTTTTTAGAGCACTTCCCTTTTCAGATAACATCTCATGAGCTTCTTGCAGAGATAAAGTAATTGTAACCAAACTGCAAAACCACTTGTTAGATGATTCATTTTTATTCATGAAAACATATATAACATTATAGAAAGAAAAAGAGTCCACTGTAAATAACTTGTCAGAAATGACTCTTATTTATTCAAAGAAATACACACAGATTTACATATATACAAGTGATGATAACTCAAAATACTTTTAAGGATTGGGAGGAGGAAGAGTTTTTGGAGAGGGAAGGCCAACGATTACTCCTATTTTGGTAGGATCCACCTTGATCCCTTGGGGAAAAACATGATGCCTCATACAAATGTGACATGCAAAGGTTTTGTTTAAAGGACATTCCTATTGGGTATGTTTAGTCTTACATCTTGGACAGCAGATTCTCTTTGCTGCTTATTCTTCTTGTTGTTTCTTCATGTATGTTTGGTTTCTAAAGTGAGTATACCTAGAAGGTTTCTTTCGAGGTGAGAATGGGGCGTCCCAATGTTCATTTCCAGGATAGATCTTCCTCCGATCAACCATGCTCTTAATGGGTCTTATAGGGATGGTAGATGCTACTATGGATTTTTCAATTTGTGAGATTACTATGTTTATTTAGTTTCCAAAGAGAGCTTTCACCTAGGCAGGATCGAGAAAATTAATGAAGTTAGGCTCTACTACCAGTGAAAAAGTTGTATTATTTTGGCTTTTGGCTAGTGGAAGGTTTAAGGGTTCCCAATGGTTAGTGCCTTTGAACTTCGTCAGGAATGAGACCCTTAGGACCTCTTGCTAGGATCTCTTCTCCTTCTATGGCTTCCCCTGTAAGATCTCCCAAAAGAGTCTCTTTATGTTTCCAGCAGAACTACTTCCTATAGGTTTTTTTTGTATTCCTTTCTGCTGAGTTAATGGTTGGGGTATTATGTCCCCCATAAAAGTTAATATGAATTTTAAGAAAATTTCATTGTCTTAACGAATCTACCCTGAGAGTCTCTAGGTTTGTTCATAAAAACTAAAGGAAAACCTATGCTACTACTACTACTAGATTTGGGGCCAACTGTTATAAAAGATGTGTAGGTTCTTATGTCTCATCTTACTGCCCCCCCACCACCAGCCTATTACTAAAATTCATATCTATTCTACCTTACAGAACAATTCCCCGCAAAAGGTGCCAAAATGTTGGGTAAAATATCGTCTTGATTAATTCACCTAATATTTACTTATCGACCAGGGTTGGTAATATTAGAGTTGAAATAAATTATATGTGAAGGTAGAGGGTTTCAGGGTGTCATGGGAATATTTTAACAAACAAAAGATCGAAAGATCTTTCAAAATGAAAAACCAAGCCAAACTCCAAACAATTCAACTATCAAGGTAATTGAACTGGAACAAAGTACTAGATGAGAGTGCTATCAAGTTATACTACTCTACTCTATAAACAATCACTATAAGATAAAGATATAGATAGTGTTATTCTATGACAATAAACTACTCTCTATAAGAAGATCTATTTTACTCCGAAACAACTTTAGAGACTAACTACAAAAAATTACAACAACTGGATATGCTTCTAAGAAAAACTATAAATGCAACTAACAGATGTACATAATGGTTTAAACTAAACTAAACTATCTATTTCCACTCTCCATGGTTGTTCTGAGGATAAGGATACACTATGATTGGAACAGGAGTAGGAGAAGTGTCAAAGTGACTTTCAAAGGAAGTGAAGAAACTAACTAGAATCAAATCTAACTTAACTTCTACAAATATGTGCAGACTAAGAAACATCCAATCACAAGTGATAGTGAACATGACTATTTATTTCATAAGTAAATAACTCCTAACTGCAAAAGGTGGAACAAGACCACAATAATGTAGACCTAACTTATAAGCAAGTAGACAACTTAATAAACACAAGCAAGTAGAAAACTTAATAAAGATGATTTTAAATCCTATTCTATAGGTTTCTTTGGTAACCACCTAATTGGAAGGGACTGATCCTACTGCTTATGACCAATTTACACGGTGCTAACATATTTCCCTAATATTTACATATATATCTCTAAACTATATATAAAAGGGTGAAATCAATTCAAGCCAAAGATATAATTACAAAGCAATACAATAAACCAAAATGCATGACATAATTCTAAACATAGGGAAGAAAGAAGGAAGAAATAATAATAAAACTTAAGAAGTATTTTAAACATCCTGACCTAAGGCTTTAAGAAGAAACACAACCATTGTCTAACTACCACTATCAAAACATAATAAAAAAACTAAAGAAACAGACTTAAGACAAATTAAAAACACTAAAGGATGAATGAAAGGTTGGATAACAGACTAGAGCAAAGTTCTGGATGGCAGGTAGAATAGGCTATCTGAATGACAGTCTGGACACAAAAAGCACTAAAATATGAAGGAATAATTAATCTAAATGATTTTGAGATCAGCTGATCCATGCACATGATAACGAAATGTAAAGGAAAGGAATTAAACCTACCTAATGATTAAATTCAATCTATAAAATAACTTAAACTCAATTCATAATTAAAAGACATCATTATCTATTGCATTATTAAACAAGCTGGAATATAACTTAATGAATTCATAAAAAAATTGAAAGGAACATAATTGAACCTACTCAAATTGGACCCTATAATATCAATGCAATATATTCTATCAACATAAAACCAAGCAGTAAACTAAAAAGACTTGAAGAGGAAATTGAAAGCAAATTTATGCGCAACCAGTTGCTTAACTCATAAATGGAAACTACATTAACAGCATAAATATGAAATTATAATCTATCCTACACGAAACAAATGACATGAATGATTACAGTAACTAAATTGCATAAAAAAATTACAAATAAAACTACCTTAATTGCAAAAAGGGAATAACGAAAATACACAGTAATATATAAATCTCTAGTTGACGAGGGGCCCTCCCAGCAATCATAGTGATGACTTGCTAAACGCGACTAAGACATGATCATGCACAACATAAGAAATTTTTTTATTAAATTGAAGAAAAGTAATAGAGATTTTCTGGAATCAAAATGATCACATGTATCAACTATCTAATTAACTTCCTCTTGCATAGAAGTGTTTGTATATATATAGCGTTTTAGAAAGGGAGAGAAAGTTGACCCTTTCAGTGGTCAAATACTCTTAAGATAAGTCAACCATTATGACAAATAACTGATCGAATGGCCAACCCAAAACATTTTCCTCCTTCCTTGTGAAATGGTTCTTCTATGGCACGTGATGTGGCATACAGGCTCTGCTTTGGCGTGGCTGGTGTCAAGGTGTCAAACAGAGGCAACACGCTGGAAATCCTTCTAGAATGAGGATCATGCTCTCACCCAGGCACATGGAAAGTAAGCAGTTTGCAGACCGTTTCATGCTTTAACACTTGGGAATCTATCATCAACAGTGCATGGTTGTCTCGACAGATCAAACAGTGAGCTAGACAGTGAGGTGGATGTGCTCTATGCATATCTAGGATGGATGTGTTTCCTAGTTGTTGATTCGCTGAAGACTATGATATGCAACAATGATTTCATATGTTAGCATATCATCAAATATCATCGGATTTGACCAATAAAATCACGAAATAATAGAAATAAATCGTAACTTGCATAAACCAAAAATATAGTCATGCCTGGGACTGAATAGTGAAATGCATGACAGAAAACATGCCAAAAGGTGAAAATACATATGTCAAACATGTAAATTATTAGCCTAAAAACGATGACAAAATTGGGATCAACAATAAGAATACTGAAACCTTTACGAATCTTGAAAGCTAATGATGTTAGATTCTCATTCTTGTATATGATGTTGATATTAACCTTGGTAGACATGCATATGTATGTGCATATGATGATGGGCATGGATTGGTTGAAAAATTATATAGTAGGGTTAAAATTGTGTTAGAAATGTTGATTGTGCACCTAACAGATGGAGCCTCTATTGATAGACCATTCGAGGGTCTATGAGGATATCTACAAGGAAGTCATGCATGGGAAATAGCTTTTCTGAACTCTAAAATGGAGTTCAGAATTGGACAAGAGAAAACTTCATGAATTTGGACATAGATCGATTGATCGATTCTATGATCAATTGACAAAGTGAGAGTGTGAATGAAACTGGTCATTCCTCTCATAAATTTAACTGTGAATCACCTGAGTTAAAGATATGTAACTTAGACAAATCTACGATCGAGGATAGATTCCACAAATTAGGGTTACAAGTAAGATATAACTATGGTATGGCTGAAGTCAACTTAACCTGTGTGGGTAGATCTATGTTTGATATCTAGTGAACGGGATGATCCAATGGTTGGTGGGAATCCCGCTAAACTAAAGTCCACGCAGATTAAATTATGGAATGTGGTCCCGAAATCCCACCGTACAGTCAAATTAGAGATAGATCCAATGGCCCTTTAACATTCCACTAGGAATAAGAGCGTGGGAAGACAAGAGGTGATTTGAGCTATGAAATTGGAAAGTAATCATTTCGAAGAATATCAACATCAATGGACTAGGTTGATCATGGGAGCCAATCAACAACTCTAAGCTATCTGGGTGAACAATCGCAGTCAAAGAACATCCTAATGGGCATGATACTTTATGAAATCCTCCCTATGACCTTTGAAGTCCATCATCGATATAGATCTAATGGTCCTTCGATCATTTCCCTGGTGAATTAGCAAGGGAGTTAATTGTGGGAGGCGAGAGTGAAATAATTTTAGGAAATAAGATGGACAATGGATTTAAAATCTGCTCTTGGCTGAGCATGTGTGGGACCAATGTACGACTAAGTTTAATTTAGCAGTTCTACCAAGTTTATAACTAGACTAAATCTAGTCACAACCCATCTAAGGACTATTACAAGGGAACCTCACATAAGATTCATAGTGCCCTTTCGCTGAAATCAAACCATTAAGCTACATGAAGTAGGGATAAAGAAGGATGAACAATGAATGTTTAGTTAATAAAATACAAAAGGTAGTATGTGGTGAAGAGCAAAACGAGTGTGAGATGGTCTGGTATGAAGGCATAATGAACAGGTTTCCTAATCATGGGTATGGAAGGCTTGTTTCAGTTACATAAATAAGGTGAAATGTCTTGTTATTTTAATGATATATTTAAGATAACCATTTCAATGTCCTTGAAATGGTAGTAACTAATATGGTTTGAATTACTTAGTTTTGTAATTTTTGAAGATCACTTCAGAGATTAGTGTAAATCTCGTAGAGGACCACTAAAATGCTTAGATGTTTGGAAGTTACATATTGCAGGTAGAATTGACCAAAGACATGGAAATATAGTTATGCCGAATAAAATAAAGACAAGAATATACCATGTGCAAGGGGCAAAACATATGAGAAGGATCTCAGGGTGATTAAAACTAAACAGAATAGATTTCTAAATCCCAGATTTGGAATTGTGATATTCTTATATTGATTGTTGAATAATATATAAATTGTGTTAAGATGACATGTTATGTGTGGTTGTCCAGTTTGGAAGCAAGTTTAAACCATGGGGGATAATTTCTCCCACTTATCAGAGCCAAACATTATGAGGATGGGCTCAGGATTGCAAAAAAATCTAATTCTGTAGGAAACAGAATTGTGAATTCATAGTTTGATTTGATTAACTATGTACTAATGGTTTGATGTAGGAACCATGTTAGGAGATAAGTTGAAAAAAAAGCATGTGTGGTGGCTTGCAAGAAACAAACCACCAATTGGCATGATAAAAGCTTCCCTTGGGCCAGGTCTTGGGGGGGGTTTTCCATTGTTGTCTAATATCAAAACAAGATACTTATGGATTTAGTAGAATTTTCTTGTTGGCACAAAACCAACGAAAAAAACCCAGTCGATAGGGATTTCCACTCTATCGCCCTCGACTCACCACAATCGCCCTGAGCACCAACCCAGATAACCCCATTTGGCAACACCTGCAAAGCACATGAAGTCTCACCTGAGATGTTCAAGGGAGTGCTGATGGAACTAAGTTTCCACAGAATAGAAGAGGACTATGGGCATCATCAATTCATCGAGTTATATATCATATCTGTCTAGTTGTTTACTCATTCATATAATAGATCACGTCATTCATTGATTGTAAAATTAACCACATCACATAACAGAAATACCCATACTGTAACAAAAACAAATATGAGAAGATAACATCATTCATTAGCCATAACCATTGCATCATAGATCCATGTCATGTATAGTCACCATTGAATAACAGAAATAGAGATAAAAGAAAGAAAAAGACAAAAGATAACAATATTTTAGATCAATCTTTGTCTTTTCATATTACTTATGCATAATAAATCATAGATCCAAAACATACAACAATTGAATCCCTAGTCTAGGATTCCCCATGATGAATAGGAATTACAATCCAGCTCATAAAAAACAGATCTAGCTATCTATATGTATCTCTCTCCCAATCGATGATCCTTACATTCACAATTATTATTCTATTTATAGGCTTGTTCCTTTACATTTATGGTACACTTCTAACTAAATCCTAACATATTCTATAAACTAATGTCCAATATCCACAAAATGTGGTCAAAAGAACAAAAAGTGACACAAAATATTCAAAAGTAGTCTATCTTCCAGCTTGCGCACTATCTTTGTCTTACGCAGTGTCTTCTGAGCTTGTGCAACATCGTCAATGATGTGCAACTAAATAATCATTAACCCCTTGCCAACATCCCCACAACACAGTCTTGTGGCTCGTCCTCTAGCCACGTCAGGTAGACAGGGCGTACGCAGAAACCTTGGAGTGCTAAAATTGCTCACACAGAGTGGTGTGTGAATCTCCTAGAACTTCTTAAATGATGCAATTCACTACGACTACCATTTCTATGGTCAAATTCTTCTTAACTCAGAACACTTCTTCAACCTCGTGTTGTGCACAATCTACTTGCTCCTCTGACCACAAATACTGGTCAGTGAAAATTGTTTTGTCTCTTTTCCATTGCCTAGGTGGCTACTTGTTGCATAGAAATGGTCTACAGCTACAAATTCTGAAGCCCACATCCCACATTCAAATCCATTCCAACTCTCACAACCTTGTCATTCCTTGCATTCAAGCTCATCCTAGACTACCAGAATTAGATCCCACTCCCTAATCCTGTAGACTTTGTCAACCAGGCTAAGAAATCAGGCCCATTTTGGATTCTTTGTGGGTTTCTTAGTCTGTGCCTCAGGCCGACTAATAGAAATATAACCAAGGATAAACTTTCCAGGCACTTTAATCTTTCATGAGCTAGCCCCCATACTTGCAAATTCTTCTTTAATTGTAACTGGTGAAGCATTCTCACTCAAAATATCATGTGTTTGAGGGTACTCTGTGTATCATATCAAGTTTTCTATTATCTTATGAAGTTGATACCTTTTTTGGTTGGAGCCACTTCCTTAGTTAGCGTATCTTCCCTCAATAGCCCTTCTAATCACTTATGCTACTTAGCATAGCTCAACTCCATAGGATGGTGTCCTCTCAGCAAGCAGGCTTCTACTTATAATACCAACTCGACTCAAATTTCATCATTATCCTATCGGATTCATCATCATGGCTAAATCATTCATTGATGATCCAAATACACACACTGCTTGGATATGCTATCATTAGACATTATTTCAAAAAGTGACATCGTTTACCTTCTTCGGCAGTCATCATTAAGTACCGATGTGATGTCTAATCACTATCTTGTGGTTGGTAGGTTTTGTCTTCTTAACAAGGAATCTGATTATTCCTCTTACACATCCAATTCATCTTACTTAGCCCCTTCCTCTTGTGCAGCTAATTCCTCTTATGCATCCACTTTCTCTTGTGCATCCACTTCCTCTTACACAACCACTTCCTCTTGCATAGCCAATTTCTTGTGCGCAGCCACTTCCTCTTGCGTAGCCACTTCCTTGTGCATAGCCACTTCCTCTTACGCAACCACTTCCTTTGCGCAATCACTTCCTCTTATGTAGTATAGCCACTTCCTCTTGTGCATCCACTTCCTATTGCGCAACCACTTCCTCTTTCGCAAGTACTTCCTCATGTGCAACCACTTCCTCCTGTGCAACCACTTCATTTTGTGCAACCAATTCCTATTGCAAAACACAACCACTTCCTCTTGAGTAACCATTTCCTCTTGGCATGACCTAATTTCCTACCCATTTTTTTTTTGTAGTGCCTTGAGCACTATGAAACTCCGACCCTATCCTGTAGGGATTCAACCAACTACCATTCACCAGTTTTGGTAGCATCACCCCATCTAATTCGTACAGTTGAACTGCCCGCCATAAGTAATAGAATTAACAAGATATGGACCTAACTAGTGCATCTGTAACTTACCTGGATGCTTCAGGAATTTTTTGTCATAAAACAACACCAAATCTCCTTGCTAAAACTATTTGTTCTTTATGTGGCGATCATGCCAAGCCTTCGATTGATCCTTCTCGACGGGCTGATGGAACCCTATGATAAAGTGATATTATTTAAGATGTATCAACTCTATTAAGCGCTCCTCTAGCACTGCTTCATCATCCATGCTTCTTTCTATGGCAATGCATAGAATGGGAACAATGTACTCCACATGCATGACTGCCTCTTGCTCGTATACCAATTTTAATGGTGTTTTCCCTATCAATATCTTGCAATTGGTGCGATATTGCCACAATACTACTGGAGTATTCAAATTCTAGTCATCTCAGTTAGTGTTACATACCTCTGTAAATGCATGCTCCAATATCTTATTGAATGCTTCTACAATCCCATTTTCCTACGGATGATATGCTGTACTTTTCTTATGTTGTATCTACAAATATTCTGTTAGCGCTTTTATTATGCAGTTGATAAAATTCCTACCCTAGTCAATCATCAGTATCCTTGGGCATCCAAACCGCATCATGATGTTTCCAAACAAAAATCTTGTTGTTGTCGCAACAATGCAATCCACGATCAGTTAATCCTTTTCCCATCGCTTCAAGTAGTCTCATGGTGTGATTATGTACCATGCATCAGTTCTCTTCCTAGGTGGGTTTATTGGTCCCACAAAATACACAACCCATTTATCAAAAGGTTACAAGGTTACCTGGGGTACTAGTGGCATT
The DNA here is from genome assembly GCA_001517045.1 of Pseudotsuga menziesii. Taxonomy (NCBI): domain Eukaryota; kingdom Viridiplantae; phylum Streptophyta; class Pinopsida; order Pinales; family Pinaceae; genus Pseudotsuga; species Pseudotsuga menziesii. Next base: position 39,005 of record LPNX010946309.1, read on the forward strand.
TCATCCCTCTATGATGGTTTTCAACTGCGTTGACATGCATCGCATGTCTGTGCATAATCAATCACATCATTGTGTAAAGTGGACCACCAGAGCCCTGCGGGAAGCACCTGTCTTGTAGTAGAAAAATCCCCCTAGTGTCCCCCAGCGACTCCTGCATGTGCTTCTGCTAAAATTTATCTTTTCTCATGGGGTAGGACACAACATCGTAAAATTTCATCTGGTCCAAGCTTGTATAACTGTCGAGCAATCAACTAGAAGTCTAAGGACTTGATGACCAACTGCTTCTTTTGACTTGTTGAAAAATATTGCAGCACCACCCCTATTACCAAAAAATTGATTATTTGGTCATAATAATCATCTGCGACATCGACTTTGAAAAGTTGCACATCCTGCAGTCCCTCATCGATGTTTTTCGGCTCTTCTCCTATCTCAATCATGGATAAATGATCGGGGCCAACATTCAAGCGAACCGGATTCACAATGATTTCAAAATCAAACTCTTGAAAGAGAAGTAACCAGCAGCATATGGCCCCCCCCAACACAGGATTATGGACCAAGTACTTGAAATCAAAATGGTCAGTAAACATCTTAAAGTGGCTAACTAAAATGTAATGCCTAAATTTCAGTAGTGCATATACCATCGCCAAACCTTCTCACTATGTGGTTGTATAGTTTTTCTCAGCAAATGATAACTTCCGACTAGTGAAAGAGATTGGGTGATCCAAATTTCCTTCTCCTAGTTGCATGAGCACTACTCTCAGTGCAACAGATGATGCATCGACGTGAAGATGGAACTCCTTGTTCCAGTTTGGAAACACAAGTATGGGTGTTGAAGCCATCTTAGCCTTCAACTTCCTTGAAATTCTAGGCTCCATACAAATGCAACATATTTCTTCAATATTTTATCCATGGGGGCAGTAATCGCAGCATAACCTCTAATGAATTTGTGATAGTACCTAGTGTGCCCTAGTTTTTCCCGAAGCATATTCATAAGGGTTGGTGGTGGCAAGCTCAAAATGAGCGCTATGTTCATAGGATCAACCAATAATCCTTGCTTGCACACAATGTGACCCAATAGTATCCCAAATGGTGTGTAAAAATTACATTTGTTGGAGTTCAGCATGATCTGATGCTTTCGACACCTTTCCAGCAATAGTCGCAGGTTTTCCAAATGATCCTTGATTAGACCATACACTGTCCAATCATCCATATAAACTTGTAGGAACTTTTGAATGAAATATTTGAATGTAGTGACAACAACTCAAGAGAATACCACAGGCGCATTCTTAAACCCAAAAGGCATCACTATGTATTGGAAGAAGCCTCGTTCAGTGACAAATGTCATTTTATGTCAGTCTTCCTTTATGATTCTTATCTGGTGATAACCAAAAAATCCATTTGTAAAAGAGTGCATCTCCTAACCTCCTACTCCTTCAAGTACTTCAACTATGAATGGTGTCGAAAATGGGTCATGCATACCGACATCATTTAGTTTTCTTAAGTCGACACATATACGAACTTCACCAGTTTTCTTGTCTTGGACCACCATAGTACTAATCCATTATGATTCTTCCACTGGATCAATTATTCAAACATCCAACATCCAAAAAACATTAGCCTTAACTCTTTCTTTTTATCATGGATTTAGGCGATATGACCTCTGTCTTACTGGTTTCACATCTGGATTTAACGAAATATTCATCTCTCCTAGATCACTTAGTATCCCCTTCATTTCTGATAACTTCATCGGAAGGAGATCCTAAAACTCATGTATCAGATCCCTGATATTTTCCATGGTCTCTTCATCTCAGTAGTCCCCAACACTTGCAAATTTTGGATTCTCCTCCATCCCAATGTTAAATTTTCTAATCTTCAACGGCTGATTCATAGGATTAGTCAGTATATCTAGTGTGGAGACATCCCTACTCACTTTTGTCTCTAGAATATTTATATTTTGTAGCTCAACATCATCCTTAGGTTTGCTAGACACATTGTAACATCGCATCATTGATTGCAGGGGGCAATGCACATGTGCATCCACAGAATATGCAACCTGTACTACTTTTAATACCACATCGTGGATGATCTGTAGTGCATTATGGACATCAGGATTGGAATATCCGAATCTAGATGTATGAGAAAATAAAACTATCATCCCCTCCCAAGTATTTATTTCTCTATGTAAATCCGCTGATATATACCATCAGCTTGGAATTTCATCTAAGTTGTGAATAAAGGCATGGACCCATTCATCTTTTGGCCATGATGCCCACAAGTTTTAACAGTCCATCAGGTGGCCCCTAGGGTCACTACACCCATCATACCTCCCCGTGTGATATAATTCTGTGTCACCGAAGAGAACTATCATCATCCGTTGACACTACGCCAATTTGCTAATTGACCTTTTATGAGTCACCCACCAGCATGCTGGAGTAGCCTCCATTGCTTCCTCCAGTTCCAAAAATTATTGTTTTGCTGATACCTTCTCTTCAAAATCATTTAAGAATGTAGACAACTCAGGTATTCCTTCTTAAATTAGTAATTTGACAATATCAGTTGCGTCATGGTACAACGAATGTGTGATCAAGCCACACTTCCTCACTAATACTTCAGGCATGCGATTTTTCCAGTTTTCCAACGTGTTGTCAAAATCACAAGACACAAAAGTAGCTTTGCACCATTCTAGTTTACTATCAACAATTGGGTGGATGTAATCTTCAAAAATATTGTAAGCATGATCCCATCCCTTGAAAACTTCATCTTTTACAGGTTCAATATATCTCCATCCTTCTGTTGGATCCATAGGAGCAATGACTCTGATGTCTTGATTCTCAAACATCATCATCCATTTCTTGAAATTAATCACTTCTGTACTATTGTTGGCCCATCCAATTCCAAACAACGTGATATAGGAGCCCCCCCCTCGATAAATTCGATCATGTCGAAGTCAACATAATTCTTCATACCTTCAACATCCACAACGAAGTTCTATAAATGTCTGATTGGTTGTACCTTGGCCTGATTAGACAATATCAATTGTACAAGGGACCAACCCAATGTTGGTCTTCCCGTTTTCTGCCATGTCTTTTTTGTCAAAATATTTAGATCAGATCCTAGATCTAGGATGACTAAATCTACTTCATAGTCCCCAATCTGAAAGTTCATACACATCTCCTTTCCTATCTTTTTCTTAGGTAAAGAGTTGACTGCGAAGTCCTGTCGCTCCTTACCCAAGCGGTTCAACAAACTCTCGATATCATCCAAAGCATCAGGATCTCCTTCCATCGACAAGAAACTCTCAAACAAGTGTTGCATGGTACCATGCTGTCGCGATGGTCTTGCCTCTATTGAAGAATCAAACACAAAGCGCATTTCATAAATAGGATATTTGTTGGGATTTCATCTGATCGTGTCCTGGGATCCAAAGAATGTCTCTCTTTCAGTTACGATATCAAATGGTTCCTTCTTTTTCCCAGTCAATTGTACCTGTGGATGAGGACTGTCCTCTCCTATTGTGGCTCCTGCATGGGTGACAACGCCAATGTCAGCATCCTCTATTCTGGGCTCTCCTAAGATCATCATAACCATCAACCCTTGGTTCTGGTTCATTTTCAGATTCTTGTTGATCGATGGATTCTAGTTCACTGGTGGATTCATCAGTGGATTTTGAGTCTGAGTCTGAAGTGGAACTTGATTCGAGTCTTGGTTCTACATGTTGATGTATTTGTAACTTCGGAATGTATTCACTTGTATATTTTATGTATTGTACCCTGATTTTTATTATGAGAAGCATCTGTAATGTAATTGAGTCGTTTTATATCCTGATTTGCCTATCAGGAGATTCAATAATGTAAACCAAGTCATGTAAAGTGATTGTGGGTAACCCTCTTATTGATCAAGGGTTAAAGTCCCCGCAGTTGTGGGGCCCTAGGTTTATTACACTATCCTAGAGAAGTCAGCTCGAGGTGAGTTACTATAAGTCAAGGAAATAGTCCCCACCATTGTGTTAAGGTTAACCCTCCTTGTTGATCAGAGGGGCAAAGTCCCCATAAGTTGTGGGGCACTTGGGTTATTAGACTCTCCTCGAGATGTCAGCTCTACTAAGTAATTGTTAAGTGAGGATGACATGTTGGAGTGGACATTCAGTGAATGAAAGAATATAAATAGAGAATGAGCCTCTCTATTTTTCACAGACACACTCACTCACTGGGGAGCATGAGTGAGACAGGAGAATCTCTCTCAAGTGTGAGAGAGAGAACAAGCTGTGGAGATCACCTTTTATGTTTTTGGGTTTTACTGCTGCCATTGGTGCTCACTCTATCTCCAAGGAAGTTGCGGTGTTTTCTCCTTTATGGTTTCCATGAGGAAAATTCTTTGTGTCTCTTGTCTCTTGTGTTTATTGTTGTGCATGTTATTCTCTCAGATAAGATCCTAATATCATATTGCCCAAGATAAAAATATAACATGGTATCAGTGCTAACCTGAGAAGAATACATTGTGTAGCTATAGAAGCTATGGTTTCTTACTTTTTGGGTATCTCTACACAATCCATGATCAACAAAAGTATGCTGGGCTGACTCTCCATTGAAGGGCATGTCTTTCTGTCGAAGCATAATTCGATTCTAGGCATTTTCAGTTTTTGGTGCAGGAGATTAGGTATTTTTACAGAAGAAGAAATTTTGAGTGACCCTGGAACAAGATGTATTTCCTCATCAAAATCGATGTTTACAAACTTGGGTCAATATTTTTGGTTGGGTGTAACTTCGAGAAAGTGAAACCCTAGTTTAACCCTGAGCTGGAAAAACCCTAAATACTAAACTGATACGTTTTTGTACATTCGCTATATCAATGGACTAGAGAAGGATCAAGAGCTAAAGCTTTCATAGGCCAAATATAAAATAATTATTTACACTGTCTCCAAATTTTATCCTTAGATTCGCTATATTCTAGGAGATATGATCCCTCGAAGTTAGGGCCAGCCTCTTCTAGGATTCATCCCTAAACATGACACCTGGGGAAAATTGCTATATCTTGGGCTACAAAGGTCAAAATTAAATTTATGAAGATGTTTCAGAAAGGGAATGGAATTTACATTCTGTGGTATAAGTTTCAAACCATGAATAGGAAATAGTGACACGTGGAAGTCCGTACAACTTTCTATTATGAACAGTCCTAAAATAGGTCACCTTGGGAAAACAGTCATAAGTCACAATTGGTGAAACCAATTCTAATGAAACCCTTTTTTGGGGAACAAGGATAGGAACGACTACCTCCATATGAAGTTTTAGACATAGATGAGTAGTAATTTCAGAGATATCACAGAAACAATATCATGCATTTCTGTAGAAGAAATTGGGAAACTAAGGCTTCCTGTTCTAGGAGCTTCCCTCCATTGTTTTCAGAAAAGGAGTACATTGGACAGCTCAAATTGAAGAGGTATATATTTCTATCCAATCAGATCTGAAATATTCCAAGTTTTCAAAATTAGGGTTTCTATGACAAACCCTAGATCAGCTAGCGAGGACGGACACCTCAAATCGGTAGGATCTAATCTTTTGCTATTTTCATTTGAAGTTCTCATTTCAAAGTAATCTATCACATCAGCTTAATGATAAGCTTGTTGAAGTTGACAACCTCCAAGCATGGAAGTATATGATCTCTCTAAAGAAAATGAATTGGACACCTACATAAGTAGAGAGGTTCCAATTCCATAGGGAGATGAGGCTAAAAGCCTTACACTAGAAGAACTTGGTCAATGCCAAGAACATCATTGCTAATTCAATCACATATCACCTTATACCACAAGTGTCTTCCCTAAAGACACCGAAAGAGATGTGTGATTCCTTGACCAAAGTATTTTAAGGAAAGAACATAAATCGAAATATGACCTTAAGAAACCAGTTGAAGAATGTGAAGATCCAGATGTAGAGACTATACAGTCATACTTTGCATGGGGCTCTCAAACCAAGGAACAACTTGAAGCAGTAGAAGAAGAAGTGGAGAATGCATAATTTGTGATAACCACCTTAAATGGCCTCCTAGGATCATGGGATTCATTCATTCAAGGAATGTGTTCCACAAGGATGTGATTACTTTCAATAGACTCTGAGAAGAAGAAGAAGCTCGTCTCATAATAAGAGAAGAGAAGATGGAAGCAACTGAAGATCAAGCTCTCACTATCCAAAGAAGATCCCTCAATCGATGAGGAATATGAAGAACTCAACTCTTGAAGAACCTCTTATCCATATCAGAATTTGTATAAGAAACAGTGCTATGATGAATAAATAAGATGATGAAGCTGAAGGCTCAAGAAGGAGTCTACCCACGAAACAAATAAAGATAAGTATTCAATTGTCATTTCATGATATTGTTATGCATTTGTTTATAATGAGTTGATGTATTATGGATGATATAATGTTTGCATTAATGACAGTATACTACTAATATGCATGTGATGGGTAAGTAGCTCATGGTGCTATACAACTCTCTGTTGCCACTTATCTAGAATGAAACCTCTTTGTTGACATATTGGATTAGTGCACAATATCAATGTTGTCCTGGTAGACATGGAAGGCATCTAGAAAGTTTCTGTGAGATATGGATGAATGTTGTATTGGCTAAAATAGTTGCATAATCATATATCTTGATGCAAAATAATTTTATACCTGATGAAATGTTTCTAACCATACAACTAATGCATTTGACTTGTAGGAAAGATCGCATACAAGAACCTACAATCACTTATAAGCAAAGAAAGATGAGACTTGTTCCAAAGAACAAGTGACAACAGTTTAAGAAAGAATCCAAGATGAAGAATAATACAACGATAGTTTCAAAGAAAGAAAGAAAGAAGGCCTTGTACAAGCTTAGAATACACCCATGGGATAATGCATACTTGATGAGATTTATGAATATCTTAACCTTTGCTACAAGGTTGAAGATGAAATCCTATAGAGGATGACAAGCTCACAGATGGGTGCGACAAGAACTTTTGAAAAGGTTCAAGATAGAGGATCTTGGTATCCAGTGACCCTAGATGGATACATAGAATATTAGTAGCAGAGGAAGCTACTTGTCACTCCGGTACAGAATGTTTTAGTGCATAGAGTATGAAAGACAAAGGGAGAATGATACTTTGCTTCAGAGGGAGTGACTGCAGAATATCCTAAGGTTCGACATGGTATGACATGAAGGAAAGATTACTGATGACTCTAGGATTTACTGAGAGTAAAGAAGATTCCAACCTTTGCTTCAACGTTGAAGGTGGAGGACCAGTGATGCTCCTGTTATATGTCAATGACTTGTTCCTAACAGAAAAGATGAACTCATTAAATTTGTAAAAAGAAGACTTGACGTCGAGTTCAATATGAAGGACTTGGATATGATGCACTACTTTCTAGGCATGGAGGTGTGGCAGAATATCCCTAGGAAAAGGGAAGTATGCACTAGAGATCCTGAATAGGATTGGGATGATGGACCACAAGGCCATGACCACACCTATAGCATCGAACTTGATGCTACTGAGTGATGCTTCATCAAATTTGGTTGATGCCGTGATGCATCATTAGATGATCTCTTCCTTGATGTACCTGATGAATATGAGACTAGATATTTGCTTTGTTGTGAACACATTGAGACATGTTCACCTGATGGTTGCAAAGAATGCAGTGAGGTACCTAAAGGGTACAGTTGATTATGGGCTCAAGTATGAAGCGAATCAAAATATTAACCTGAAGGGTTATGTTGCTTTATATTGGGCAGGAAGTGCCATCGATAGGAAGAGCACTTCAGGGTGCTACTTCAATATGGGATCAGGTGTGATCTCTTGGTTTATCAAGAAATAGTCTTTCGTGGCACTGAGTACAATTGAAGCACAGTATGTCACAGTTTGTTCAGCTAGTTGTGAGGTAGTATGGATTAGGAAGCTACTGTCTGATTTATTTGATCTCCATTTGGATGCTACCTGTATATATTGCAACATACAGAATTTTGCGAAGTTGTCTAAGAACATGGTGTTCCATGAGAAGTTGAAGCATATCGAGATCAAATATCACTATATCAGGGATATGGTGCAGAGAGGAGTAGTGAATGTCTAGTATGTTGCGACAGACAAACAGATAGCTAATGTGTTGATGAAGCCATTGGCCAAAGTGAATTTTGAGTACTTCAAGGAGAAGCTTGTTGTTCTCCAGATGAAGTTTCCCTCCAAGGTGAAGTGATGAGTCCATGAGCCATTCTGACATGGTGAGAGGATTGGTTTCTTCCATGGTCAGACGTAAGCGCTGAGCCATTCTATCATGATGGGAGGATTGGTTCCTCGCATGTCAGATATAAGTGCTGAGCCATTCTAATGTGAATGTAGGATTAGTTCCTACATGATTAGATATAAGTGCTAAATGCCATTCTCTGAATGGAGGCACCTGGTTAGTTACGAAGAATGCTCATCCTAGAGCTGAGAGCCATTCTAACATGGTGAGAGGATTGGTTCCTTCCATGGTTAGATGTAAGGGTTGAGCCATTCTGTCATGGTGAGAGGATTGGTTCCTTCCATGTCAGATGTGAGTGCTGAGCCATTCTAAGGTGACTGTGAGATGTGTTCTCACATGATTAGATATAAGCACTGAATGCCATTCTTTGGGAGAATGGAGGCACCTAGTCAGTTACCAAGAATTTCAGTCTGGGATTGAGATCCTTTCTTACATGGTTGATGGGATGTGTTCCTCCCATGGTAAGATGTAAGTGTTGAGCCTTTCTTACATGGTTTATAGTATGTGTTCCTCCAATGGAAAGATATAAGTGCTATGCCTTTCTTACATGGTTGATAGGATGTGTTCCTCCCATGGTAAGATATAAGTGATGTTCCTTTCTTACATGGTTGATAGGATGTGTTCCTCCCATTGTAAGATATAAGTGATGTGCCTTTTTTACATGGTTGATAGGATTTGTTCCTCCCATGGTAAGATATAAGTGCTAATCCTTTCCAGTATGGTTCTTGGAGGTGTTCCTCCCATGATCAGATGTGAGTGTTGGGCCTTTTTGACATGACTGGATTGGTTTCTCTCATGCTCAGATATGAGTGCTGGGCATGCCTTTCTGACATGGTGTTGGATGTGTTCCTTTCATGGTCAGTTGTAAGTGTTGGGCTGGCCATTCTGACTTAGGGTCAGATATAAGCGTTGAATAAGACCTACATGGAGGCTAGGACTACAACCAGAATGAAAAAGGGATAGCTCTGTAGAACTTCCTGTGATGAGGAGAATCTAGAGATAGCACATGTGATGATGATCCAGTGATGATACAGTTTCGATGATGATCCAATGATGATCCAGATGATACAGAGAAGAAGACTTGTGCTAATAAATTGTGTTGAGAGAATACCTTCCTAGTTAAGAGGGAGTGTTGATGTATTTGTAACTTCAGAATGTATTCACATGTATATTTTATGTATTGTACCCCAGTGTTTATTTCAGGAAGCATCTGTAATGTAATTGAGTTATGTCATATCCCGATGTTCCTATCGGGAGATTCAATAATGTAAACAAGTCATGTGAAGTCATTGTGGGTAACCCTCTTATTGAGCAAGGGTTAAAGTCCCCGCAGTTGTGGGGCCCTAGGGTTATTAGACTATCTTATAGAAGTTGGCCCTAGGTGAGTAATTGTAACTCGGGGAAATAGTCCCCATGATTATGTTAAGTTTAACCCTCCTTGTTGATTGGAGGGGAAAAGTCCCCACAAGCTGTGGGGCACTAGAGTTATTAGACTATCCTAGAGATGTCGGCTCTAGTAAGTAATTGTTAAGTGAGACAGACATTTTGGAGTGGATGTTAAGTGAGCGAAAGAATATAAATATAGAATGATCCTCTCTATTTATCACACACACACTCACTCACTGGGGCACATAACTGAGAGAGAGAGAACAAGCTGTGGAGATCATATTTTATGTTTTTGGGTTTTACTACTTCCATTGGTGCTCATTCTATCTTTGAGGAAGTTGAGGGGTTTTCTCATTTATGGTTTCCCTGAGGAAAATTGTTTATGTCTCTTGTCTCTTGTTTTTATTGCTGCGCATGTTATTCTCTCAGATAATATCCTAAGCTCATATTGCCGAAGATGAAAATCTAACACTACAACTGATTCTGGTTCCGTAGCTGATTGTGGTTTTGGAACTAGTTATGATTCTGCAACTAAGGAACATTCCATGCCTACCATTTTACGATTAATTATGGGTATTGCTTAAAAGTATGATCAATTGCGATGCACTATGAACACTGTAAATGTGGAAAATCACGGTGATGATGTCCAAATGCCCCACAATTGCATCACTGGAAAAATCTGTGACCTTGTCCTCCTCCTCTACCTTGGAATCCTTTGCGGAATCCTCCTTCATTTTAGTATTGTGCTTGAGCCATTTGCTATAGTGAGGGATTCGGTTAGTCTTGAACATAGTTTGTTGTTGTAATGTCCCCAAAAATTGAAAATAATTTTTTGTTATTAGGCTAGTCAAAACTACTATGTTGGACATTAATTGAACTTTGAAGAATGTGTCGTACTCTAATTGTACTGTTGTATTGTTGTAAGTTGTTATTACATCATTCTTCAATATTTCTTGATGTGGTTATTAATATGTTTACTTATGTTGTCGTGATTTTGATTAGTGTTTGTACTATGGTTAAGCATTGATGTGTAAGTTAGTTATTTTTTTATGTAGCTAATTGTTTATAACATGTGCTTCTTGTCGTATACATGATTCTAACTTGACGTTGTTAATGGATAAATGCGTGGAGTGGTGGGACAATTTTCCCTTGTAACCACTTGAGAGGTAACAGTTTTCTTCTTATCACAATGGTCTTACTTAGTTCCAATGAACTAAAGCATTCTTGTCCTATTTGTGTTCAGGTTCTCTTGGTGATGAAAAACTTATTTATAAAGCTTAATGAGAAGTGCTGATCATTTTGGTCACTAGTGCTCGCATTTGAAACTCTATCGTAGTGGCATTACACTGATTTTTATTATTATCATTATAGATTGTATGATAGTGACATGGTCACTGTAACACTTATCATTTACCTAATACCGTGTTATTATTGATGTGATAATTATTTATTATGGTGTGAATGTATATGACAAGTTAATACCCTATCAATTTTTTACTATATGCTTTGTTGATATCGTTTGGAGAAGATTTGTAAAAACCTTGGTTTAAACGTTCCATGACATATTTCATATTCCATGGACTTAGGGATTTAATCCTAAGTTTATTCGATTCATGAAACGGTGTTAGCCTTTATATTGATGTGGGTAGAAAGGATTAATATAGTCCATGAACTATACAATTATGGTCTGGTGTCCATTAATGGTGGCCAGGGTGGCGGTATCAATGCACCTTGGGAGAAGGGATGATAAATATTAGGGCTTGGCCCAAGCGATACTTTGGAATTTCACAGCATTATTTCTTTCTCTCTACTCCTACTTAGTGTGAAGTAAGGAAACTAGGATGGCTTAGCCGACATGTATGTGGGTGTGAGGTTTCATTAGCATCATTTTTTATTTGGGAATGGATATTATTCATACCTCTTACATCGTGGCTCTACTCTGTTGTAGGTTTACAAGGGTGGCAAGAATAGGTGTGGGTCGTAGCCTATGGGAGATACCGTGGGAAAAGCCATAGCCCTTTGGTAAGCCTTTTGTGCGACTAAGTTTCCACTCACCGTAGGTTGGATTTGCTTGGGTTTGGTTTTTAATGGATATGTTTTGGGTTGGGGTTTGACTGTAACTTAAATGAGCTCTATGTTTGGTAATGCGACAGAGTTGGGGTTTTGTTTGGTTAGGGTTTTAATTTTCCTTCAAGCCTGATCTTGAAATGCAATGGGATTTATTTCGTAGGTGCTTTGTTTAGCAAAAGGGCCTCAGTAGCTCTCGACAGGCACTTTCTATTTTTGTCAATAATGTTTTGGTTATGTTATTGAAAATGGGTGGCACCATTGCTGGAAATGGTGAAAGGCCAGAAGTAACGACCGTGTAAGCTCTTTAATGGTTTTATAAACTCTAGGTTTATATATCTATGTTGCATCGATTTTAATGGTTGTTATTTATGGGGACTATGCAAATTAACATTTTTTTTTGTGATGGTTGTATGGATGCATGTGTGACAACATTATGACCTTCGGGCCATGCCATAAGGAATTGGAATTTCCCACCCTCATAGCTGTGATAGCTTATTTATTGTTTACGGTTTCTTGTGTAATAAGATATTAGGGTTGTCTTGTAGTGTAACCCTGTGATTATCAGTCATCGTTGTGGGTAAATGTTTACAGGGTTGTAATACTTTGGAGATTTTGATTTTTAATATGAGATGGATGCGTAAAAGGTTGAGGGCCATAGCTTACAGCGTATATAATAAAATGGGTATTTCGACCTCTGTGTAGAGATTTTATGTTTTTGTTTATAACATGCATACAAATAATATAGTGTAGATTTGAAAAATATTAATAGACCCTATAGAATTCGATCCTGGGTCATTTACTATGATGAGGGTTTATACACCCACATGAGTCGATCCTACGACTTCTGTGTAACTATATGGGCTTTACATGATTACTATGCATTTAGTATTATGGTGGTTTTATTATATTGGGCATTTCATTTAAGGTATGTGATTCTTGTAATGTAATTCATAAGGATTAGAGGGTTTGATTTGTGGTTTATGTAATGGATTATTTATGTGAATAGTTACTACACAAGATTTCGTAGATGTAATTGTTAGTAATAATATAAATAGTGGACAATTAGATGGTCTCGATACTTGGAATATTGACTTGATTTATGGTATTATTTAATTAATGAGAAGTGATAATGGTTATCCTTTTTCTTGGCATGAATATATTTATATAGGCCCTAAGAGATCTTTGCTGGTTTTTGTCTTAGCTTAGTTACTTTGAATTTATGATTCATTCTTAGCTAAAGAATACTGAGTTTATAGTATTACTTAATTAGATTATGGTTTTGTTTATATAGGATATTATATATTGATTTTTTTAATAAGTTCTATTTTTAGTTAACTATGTTTTATGTTTATATTATGTTTGAATCTTAATTCTGAACTAGTCTTTTATTTATAAACATAGCTCTTTTTGTAATGTGAAATCTGCCAGTAGAGATTCATAGGTAAATAAATACATAGTAATTAGTTTATCAATAACAAAAGCGTATGGAGTAAATAAATTCAAAACTAGATATAGCAGTAATAAACCGTAACTATTTCTTAAATAGGGATTAGATTACAACCTAGGGTTCATAATTAAAATGTAAACCCTAAAAGAATTTGACAAGAAATCAAAAGAACATAAGGTTAGAAAATATAATATAAACACTTGCATCATCTAGCAAAAACTTATTCTAAATAATGAAATAGGCAGTCAAGAACCTCATACCTGAAAAGTGAAGCTCTTCCAATGGTTGAAACCTGCACACTCAATTACCCAACATTAACAATTCACAAGAAGATATGACCCCTGTATAGAAGATTGAATCACTTGGGAACTACCACGTTCCACCCAACCATGATCCATAACCATTCTTGGCTTTAATCCAGATTCCCCTAAGATGGTTCCAACATGCAAGTAGCCTAGAGCTCGTAAGGCAAGGCTTCCCTAACTGGTATATCAGGTCTAGATATGTTCTCCTTTTTCCTCTTAGGAAAATTATCTCCAAGAACTTTCTTGAGAATAATCAGGAAGAATAATGACCCCAAAAATAGGGAGGAGATCCCCAAGTCTCTCTTTGGCTTGGGACTTTATAGAAAGAATTTTCATTGAAAGGGGGAATTAATCAAGAATCATTTGATTTCTTAATTAAACCCTTTTTATTCAATTTTGTACTTTTAATATTTAAACTTAGGAACCTTCAACTAGTTCCTAATTGAACTTCTGTAGGTATTATAATATTTAATTTTCTCTTAGTAATAATAATAGTAGATGGAACTTTTCTGTTTTTCTTACATTATTAATATTATTATTATGTGTACTCTTTATACATGCTCTATATAAAATATATAATAATATATTATTTGTTAACATTTTTCTTAGGGTATCACATAGTGTGATCCCTAGACTTATGACACTTTCTTCATTAACTTCATCATGTATATGGTTAGGTCTACTAGGCTAGGCAACTCTAAACATCCTTGCATGTTGGATTCCCTCGTATAACATGGTAGTTCTTAAGTACTTGATAAGAATACAAAAAGTCAAAATTTCATTTAACCACTTATAAATAAATCATATGAGATGAATATTTTTCTCGAGTTGTTTTCACTTGAGAATCATTAATTATTTTCAGTAACTCCTAGCACTTACTAGAGCCCATACTCAATGCTAAAAACAATGAGTTACAAACTTAGTGCAATTCCAGAGCTCTTCACTCAACATTGATGCTAGGATGTACTTGTAGGATACACCTAGGGATAGAATGGCCAAGGATCCTATGTTCCAAAGCTTATGCTTAACACCGACATTGAAGGCTCCAGGGTGTATGCCAAACGCTTCCAAATTGTCTTTTCATGTGTTCCATAGCTTCACACTCAACACAAATGTCTCAAAAATCATGTGCTCTATAGATTCTTGCTCAATAAAAAACATCAATCTACCGATGTGCTCCAGATGTCCTATCTCAAAACAAAACATCTCATTAATCATGTGCTTCAAGGTCCACACCCAACATAACTATACATATATGTATATCATATGCAATTGGCTTACGCCCAATATATCAAAAAAACCATCATGTTCATATGCAGTGAGGTCTTTGACCCAATATATTAAAATAAAACATTAAGTTAACATCATAATCAATGGTGCTCATTCCCAAACTATTAGGTCCGAAATTCGGGATATTACATCCCTCCTCGCTAAGAACAACACCATCCCTCATGTTCTATGGACTCATAGTGAAATCATGAAACAAGGAAGGGTAATCCTTTCTCATGGTGGCTTCATTCTCCCAAGTAGCCTCATTGGATTCGAAGTGCTTCCATTGTACTTTCAACTAGAATACAGTGCAGTTCCTGAGCTGCGCCTCTCTCTTGTCCAATATATGAAGAGGTTTAGGGGAAAATCCCCCTTCATGTTCCACCTATAATAAGGACCAATGAATCACATGTTTAGTATCATGAACATATTTCTTTAATAATGATGCATGAAAAAACATTATGGACTCTTATGTGTGTAGGTAATGCTAGTTCATATGCCATTGTCCCTCTCTTGGCTAGTATTTCAAAGTGTCCACAAAACCTAGGTGCTAACTTATCGCACCTTCCCAAGCTCAACGAGCTCTGTTTTTATTTTACTTTTTGAAAGACATGGTCATCTATCTGATAATCTTTATGTTTTCTTTTCTTGTCTGTGTAGATTTTCTGGTGGTCTTGTGCTTCTTTAAGGTTCACATGGACCTTGGTAACAAACTGTTCGAGGTCCTTTAATAAATTAGGCCCTAGCATGAGCTGATCCACCATGGTATCCCAAGTAACCGGTGTTCTACACTTCCATCCATAGAGTACCTCAAAGGGACTCATCTTAGCATAAGTTTGGTAACCGTTCTTATATGCGAATCCTACGAGATGCAGGTAGTATTCCCACTTGGTGTGGTTGTTCATGACATACATCCTGAGCATGTCCTCAACAATATGGTTTACCATTTTTGTGTGCCCATCTATCTACAGGTGATAAGCAGTAATAAGTTCAACTACATCTCTAATCCAGAGATTAAATATCTCCAAAAATTTCTAGTAAACTTTGTATCTCGATCCGAAATGATTTCCTTGGGTATCCTGTGCAATATAAACATCTCGTTCAAGGAGATATCGGCAATGTGTACTTCCTTTTAGGTTGACTTCACTAGAATGAAGTGTTCTTCTTTTGACAATTTGTCAACTACTACAAATATAGAATCATTTTTTTTCTTAATTTTCGGTAGACCGATGATAAAATCCATATTAATGACCTCCCACTTCCATTCTAGAATGGGTAGTGGCTACAACAATCTTAAAGGATGCTGATGCTCAATTTTGACTAGCTGACATTCTTGACATTTCACGATAAACAACGCAATGTCAGCCTTTAACTTCGCTAAGAAAAAGTGTCTCTTAAGGGAAAATATCATCTTTTGATATCCTCGATTCCCCAACTAGGGTATCTGATGAAATTTCGTGAGGATTCTGGAGTGAATGTCACGTCCTTATAGAATGTACAATCTCTCCTTGGACCATAGTAGTCCTATTCCACCTACCTTGTACTATTTTTGTGGTCAAAACAACTTGTACTCGTGGAATTTCTTGAGGATTTATACATAGAAAGGGTCAACTCTGTTGGCCATTCTAATCCTCTCATGCAAATATGAATCAGTTTGACTTAAAATCACCTCATATATCATATGAGTTTGTCAACTCAAAGCATCATCAATCTTTTTCTCTTTTCCTTTAATATGCTTTAGTTTGAAATGGTACTCACTAAGGAAAGCCAACCATCTGGATTTCCTAGCATTCGGATCTGACTGCTCGAATAAATACTTTAGACTCATATTGTCTATCTTTAGAAGGAATTTTCTTCCCATGAGGTAGTGCCTCCACATATCCAATGCATGAATGATGGAATCTAAATAAAGATCATGTGTGGGGTAGTTATGATCATGTTATTTTAAATTTTGTGATTCGTAACAGATCACATAATCATTCTGCAAGAGGACTCCTCCAAGTCCTTCCTTTCCTACATCCGTGCAAACAATGAAATCCCCATCAGGATCTGTGATTCGTAGTATCGGTGTGGTCGTCAAAAGCTTCTTAATCTTTTGAAAAATTTCCTCGCACTTGGTCGTCCATAAGAAATTATTTTCCTTTTCTTGCAAAGTGGTCATGGGACAAGCTATTCTTGATAAGTTCAAAATGAACTTTTGATAATATTTGACTAATCCTAAAGGGACCTAATGCCGATGACACTAGTAGAGGTAGGCCAATATTCTATGGCTCTAATATTTTTCGAGTCCACAACTATCCCTATCTTAGAGATAATGTGACCCAAGTACTATATCTATGGCTTGTAAAAATCACATTTACTAAACTTGGCATATAGCTGGTGTTCTCATAACACTCGTAGCACTATGCAGAGGTGTTCCTTGTGTTCCTATTTACTCTTAGATTAAACTAGGATATTGTCTATAAAGACCAAGACAAATTTATCTAGATATTTACCGAATATACTTTTCATCATACACATAAAGTTCGCAAGTGCATTGGTCAACCCAAACAACATTACTAGAAACTCGTAGTGCCCGTACCCTGTACAAAAGGCGATTTTTTGAATATCCTTTTTACGAATCCGTACCTCATGGTATTCGGATCGCAGGTCGATCTTTGAAAATATCTTGGATCCTCCCACTTGATTGAACAAGTCATCAATCCTAGGGAGTGGGTATCGATTCTTGATAGTCATTTTGTTAAGATGACAATAATCAATGAACATCTGCATTGCACCATCCTTCTTCTTTACAAAAAGTATCGGTGTTCCCCAAGGGGACACACTAGGTTAGATATATCCTTTCTCTGTTAACTCTTGTAACTACAGTTTGAGTTCAGCCAAATTTGGTGCACTCATGCCGTACGGATATTTTGAAGTTGGAACTGATCCTGGTGTTAGTTCTATGGAAAATTCTGGGTCTTGTTTCGAAGCTAATGCAGGGATTTCCTCAGCGAATACGTCCGTGAATTCTACAAGAATGGGAAAGTCATTTATGTGTTGTTCTCTTTCATCCTCTATGTCTCGAATATTGACTGCAAACAACTTGTATCCTTTTCAAATGTACTTCTTTTCTTGTAAGGAAGATATCTGCCTTACTGAAACTTTCTTTGGTAAAAATTTAATCTTCACTTGATTCCCTTGGTTATATGTACACAAGAATGAATTTTGTAGGAAATTGAGCATGACATTGTGTTGTTCCAACTAGTTGATGTCGATAAGTATATCATATGATCCTAAGGGTAGGATGTTCAAGTTTACTCTTGTAGGAAAACCATTCAGCTTTACCTCACAATATTTTACTATTTCCAAAACTTTATGTTTCGTACCTGTGGCTAATTGTGCCATCCAAGGTTTATCATGTTTTATTTTTCCTACTTTACATGCATCAACAATTTTAGGTGATAAATAGCTTCGGCAAGCACTCGGGTCAATTAGTATTGAATTAGAAGTGTTCAAGATCTTACCTTCTATCTCAATCATGGTAGCCTGATGGTATTCCTGTCAGCCATCCGTGGATACATAAATCCATGGTGTTCCATCTATGTCCTCTACCATTGGTTCTTCTCCTAATTTGTACAAGACCCCATTGGTCTTTTCCTTACAATCTCAGGAATAATGAGGATCGCTGTATTTCCACCATTTCATCTATAGTGGGATAACATTGGCTTCCCCAGCAGCTACTATCTTGTTAACATTTGGAGCGGGTACATATGGCTTTGTAGCTGATTTGTTGAAGTTCTTGTTCCTTGGAAAAATGTTGTTATGTTTCCTATATGGGGGTGGCTTAGAACCTGATTTGTGGTTGTCATAAATGTTCTTAGAGTTGTCTCTATTTATGTTCATGTTCTCTTGCCTGAGTTGTCCATGCTCATAGTAGAGCCTAGCTTTATGCAATGTGGTGTCCAAGTTTTTAGGCATGTCAAACTCAATCCTTTCCAGAAAACTGGGAGGAAGACATCCAAAAACTACTAGATCTTTACCTTTTCATCCTTGATGTATGGTACATAATGTAACAGATCTAGAAATATGCTAATAAAAGAATCCATAGTCAGGGATCCCATACGTAACTAGTGAAACTCTTTCACCTTTATGTCGAAGAATATTTCCAACATATAATTTTCTTGAAAGATCTTGCGAAATTTATGCCAACATATTTCTCTTACATCCTCTTTCTTTGTATGTTTCAAGTCTCTCCACCATATCCTTGCTTTTCAATTTAAATTATAGATGGCCAATCGAGCCTTCATTTTGATAGACTAGTTATGAACTCGGAAATATTTTCTCATACCCAAGAACCATTCTTCGTCTTTCTTTCCCATGTTCACCTCTCCTTCATAGGTTGGGGCTCTTATTTTTATGAACTCCCCCTATAGATTGTCATCACTTGTTTGTTTCTTTTTGTATGGAGAAAGAGAGTCCTCAGTGGAAAGACTGTGATATTCTCCTTCTGGAGGTTCAGGGGTATGTTCCTCATTTCCTTCTTCTCCTAAGATGCTGGCCCGTTTATGAAAAGGTTCTTTCTTTAACCTGTTTTTGGAATGAGAGGGTTTCCCCTGCGGGATTCCTCTCATCATATTTTGCAACAATGCTTCATTGATTGCTTGATATTCCTTTATTTCATCTAGATTGTCATCTCTCAAACTTTGCAAGTCTTCTTGAATAATTTGTATGGTTTTCATAATATCATAATTTACTTCCACCACCATTTCTGCTTCCTGGGTGGGGGTATTCAATTTCCCTTGCTGGCTATTATCTTCTTTAGTGTTCATGATCTGAATTGTTCTATAAAAATTCCTGAAATTGCAAATTTTAATAACAGGAAAATTTCTGTTAGTTAAAAAAATTTAAAACATTCTTTATTTTTCCTTGCAACAAATGTCTGGTACGCCCATCAGGTCTCTTAATGTTGAAACCGGGCTCTGATACCACTTCTAATGTCCCCCAAAAAAGAAAAAAAATTAAATTTATTAGTCTAGTCAAAATTACCTATGCTGGACATTAATTGTACTTTGCGGAAAGTGTCGTACTCTGATTAACCTGTTGTATTGTTGTAAGCTATTCTTACGACCTGCTTCCATATTTCTTGATGTGGTTATTAATATGTTTACTTACGTTGTCATGATATTTATTACTGTTTGTACTATATAATAAAATGGGTCTTTCGACCTCTGTGTAGAGAGCTTATGTTTTGGTTTACAACATGTGTATAAATAATATAGCGTACCTTTGTAAAATATTAATAGACCCTACATGATTCAATCCTGTGTTGTTTAGTGTGATGAGGGTTTATATTTAAATGGTTTCGGATTTGGGCTTAAACGCCCACAAGAGGATCCTGTGACCTTTGCATAATTATATAGTTTTTACATGATTACTCTACATTTACTATTATGGTAGTTTTATTATATTGGGCATTGCATTTAAGGTATGCTATTCTTGTAATGTAATCTATCAGGTCTAGAGGGTTTGATTTATGGTTTATGTAATGGATTATTTATGTGAATAGTTACTACATAAGATTTCGTAGATGTAATTGTTAGTAATAATATAAATCGTGGACCATTAGATGGTCTCGATACTTGGAATGTTGATTTGATTTATGGTATTATTTGATTAATGAGAGGTGATAATGGTTATCCTTGTTCTTGGCATGAGTATATTTATACAGACCCTGAGAGGTCTTTGCTGGTTTTTATCTTACCTTAGCTACTTTGAATTTATGATTCATTCCTAGATAAATAATATCGAGGTTATAGTATTACTTAGTTAGATTTTGGTTTTGTTTATACAATATATTATATAATGATTTTCTTAATAGGTTCTATTTTTAGTTAACTATGTTTTATGTTTACATTATGTCTGAGTCTTAATTCTGAAGTAGTATTTCATTTACAAACATAGCTCTGATGGCAATATGAACTCTTCCACTATAAATTCATAGGTAAATAAACACATAGGAATAGTTTAGCAATAACAAAAGTGTATGCAGTAAATAAATGAAAAACTAGATATAGCAGTAATAAGAATTAACTATTTCTTAAACATGGATTAAATTACAACATAGGGTTTATAATTAAAATGTAAACCCTAAGATAATTTGAGAGGAAATCAAAAGCACATAGGGTTAGAAAATATAATATAAACACCTGCATGATCTAGCCAGTAGTTATTCTAGATAATGGAATAGGTAGTCAAGAACCTCATACCTGAAAAGTGAAGCTCTTCCAATGGCTAAAACCTGCACACTCAATTACCCAGCATTAACAATTCATAGGTAGATCTGACCTTTATATAGATTACTAAATAAGTTGGGAATTACCATGTTCCACCCAACCATGACCCAAAATCATTCTTGGTTTTAATCCGGATCCCCCAAGTTGGTTACAACATGCAAGTAGCTTAGAGATCCTAAGGTAACGATGCCCTAATTGGTATATTAGGTATGGATCCATTCTCTTTTTTCCTCTTAGGAAAATGTTCTCCAAGAAATATCTTGAGAATAATCAGACATAATAATGACTCCAAAAATATGGAAGAGATCCCCAAGCCTCTCTTTGCCTTGGGACTTTAGAGACAGACTTTTCAGTCAAAGGGGCAGTTAAATCAAGAATCATTTGATTTCTTGATTTAACCCTTTTTATTTAATTTTGTACTTTTAATATTTAAACTTAGGAACATTTAACTAGTTCCTAATTGAACTTTTGTAGGTATTATAATCTTTAATTTTCTCTTAGTAATAATAAGAGTAGGTCGAACTTTTCCTTCTTTCCTACATTGTTAATATTTTTACTATGTGTACTCTTTATACATGCTCTGTATAAAATATATAATAATATATTATTTGTTAACATTTGTCTTAGGGTATCACATATTGTGATCCCTAGACTTATGAAAATTTCTTCATTAAGGATATTAGGTAGATGGTTAGGTCTACTAGGATAGGAAACTCTAAACATCCTTACACGTTGGATTCCCTTGTATAACATGATAGTTCTTCAGTACTTGATGAGAATATAGAAATTCAAAATTTCATGTAACCACCTATAAATAAGTGAGATGAGATCAACATTTTTCTTAAGTCGTTTTCACTCACGAATCATTAATTATTTTCAATAACTCATAGCACTTACTAGATCCCATACTCAATGCTAAAAACAAGTAGTTACAAAGTTAGTGCAATTCCAGAGCTCTTTGTTCAACATTAATGCTAGGATGTACTTGTAGGATACACCTAGCGATACAATTTCCAATGATCCGATGTTCTAGAGCTTATGCTCAACATCAACATGGAAGGATCCATGGCTTATGCCCAACACTTCCAAATTATCTTTTCATATGTTCCAGAGCTTCATGCTCAACAAAAATATCTCAAAATGCATGTGCTCCAGAGCTTCTCGCTCAACACAAACATAAGTACTCACATGCTCATGAGTTTCTTGATCAATACAAAACATCAATCTACCCATGTGCTCCAGAGCTCCTCCCTCAATACAAAACATCTCATCAATCATGTGCTTTAGGGTCCATGCCCAACACAAGTAGACATATATGTATATCATATGAAATTGGCTTACACCCAGTATATCAAACCAATCATCATGCCCATATGTAGTGTGGTATTTGACCTAGTATATCAGAATAAAACATCAAGGTATAATCATAATAAATGGGGCTCATGCACATAAGTATTAGGTATAAAATTCAGGATATTACAATTGTTTGAACATACTGCAACTGCGTCTGAGTCATCAAAACCTGATTATACTGCAGCTGAGGGGAAAACTATGGTTGTGATGAAAATTCTAGCTACAAATGCGATGGTATGAACTTCATTTATGGTCATGGTGTATATTGTGCTTGAGATGGTGGTTACACCACCTATGGCTATGGCTGTACTTTGTCATTCTCTTCGCCCTTCACATAGTATGAGTCATATGTCCTCTTCTGGAGTAGGTCATAAGCGCGATAGTATTTATATTCATGCTCAACTGAGGGACAAAAAGTGCAGTATAATCCCACTGGCTTTGTGACTATCTTCCTCATGTAGCTACATTCTTCATGCCGATGCCCATATACTTGAAATATGCGGCACCACGGTACACCACTGTAAATCAGTGGGTTTGGTGCACTAGATTAGAAAGAATTCTTGAATTCAGGGCAAGTATCCTTAGTGTGTCCATCAGCATGAGAATGTGTGCACCAAATAGCTTCATGATTCTCTTTCCCCTTCTTAATTTCCTATAATGTAGCATCAAGTTTGCCAACTATGCCTGAATTTGGTTCATACCACCTGCTCTTTCTCTAATGGGTGAAGCTTCTAATTTTATTGCGATCTCCAGAGCCTTGCTCTACATTGCGTTCTTCTATTGCATCAGCGATTACTAGATATGAGGTACCAAAGTTGTGATAAACAATTCTTTGTGCTGAGCATTGCTCATATCAAAACTGAATCTTTCCATGAGTGTCTTAAATCTCTTATCAAAGTCCCAAATGGTCTCATCAGGAAATTGATTAATTTATTTGAGCTCAGTAATAAACTATTCTTGAGACTTTGGTTTCTGTATTTCTCCAATCAATCCTCTTCGGACTTCATCCCATGTTTCTGCAGGGGTCCCCATAGGAACTTATATAAAATTCATATACCAATCGAATGTACAACCCCGAAGAGTAGTCGCCAATTGGAATTTCTTGACGTCATCATCCATGGCCTGTCTTATAGTTCACACTGCCTCACATAAGAACCCATACTGCTTGGGATCGTTAGTCCCATTTCCATGCAATAAATGTAACTTCATGTCAACTACCAACATCATGGGCCTTCTTCCTACTAATGTTGTTCTGCTACTAGAATAATGCTAGTACGTTAGGAAATTTGACGAGGAATTTGTGTTTATGACTGAATGCAGAGTACTACATGGAGGTGTGGGTATGTTGTTGCTGGGGTTTTATCTTACCACTATTCTATGGGTAGTTTGGGTATGGTCATCCTCTTCATCACTATAGGTTCACTTCATCTCATGTGGTATTCCTTCACGGTCTTACGTTTTGATCATAGCAAGATCTTCCCCTACCCTTTCCCTTGTATCTAGTCAGAACCTTTCTCCTCCCCTAATAAGGCCACTTTCTTCCTCAACTTCCCTCATAGTCTCGTCGAAACTTGCACCTATATACCCCTTATCTTCCCATTCATCTCCCCCATTTCATCATAGTATCTGCCGCCTCCGCACATAATATTCTACTACTCGAAGTGCATCTTCAATATACATCTTTCATAGACAAGCATATTAATTGAAAATTATCAAGACAACAAGAACCTACCTCTAGGTCCGTTGAAAAATTTGCTTTTTGCTCCGTTATAGGACTTGGAGGTGTCGACTGCAAATTCAATGGTATATCCTTCCAGGATACTATCCGGCTAGACCTCAATAGCGTGTGATGCCCTGTTGTATGTTTCCTACAGCTCCTAGATCAATTCAAGGGTCTAGGATGTTGTCTTCCCTCCTTGTAAATTGGTCTTCTTATAAGTGAATTGTACCAACCACTCGTACAGTATAATAGGAAACTCATAGAAAAAAGACTTATGAGGACCGTTGTGTATGTATCTTTCCAACCACT
Source organism: Pseudotsuga menziesii (assembly GCA_001517045.1). Lineage (NCBI taxonomy): Eukaryota > Viridiplantae > Streptophyta > Pinopsida > Pinales > Pinaceae > Pseudotsuga > Pseudotsuga menziesii. Next base: position 63,406 of record LPNX010946309.1, read on the forward strand.
TGTATGTCATTAGTCCATGGTTCTTATTCTCTATTTCAACAAATTCTCATAGATTCTAATCAAACCAATATTGAATATATGGTTTTGTTTGATGTCACATATCCTTCTCTCAGTCGCAACAAGGTCCCAACAACATAACCATTTTTTAGCGCAAACCCAACCAACAAAACCCAGTTGATAGGGGTTCCCACTTTGTCGACCCTTGACTCACCGCGATCTCCCTGAGCATTGTCCAAAACAAGTTTTATGTTGTTCAGCAACACCTACAAAGCAGATGAATTCTCACACGAGATGTTCAAGGGAGTGTCGATGGAACCAAGTTTCTGCAAAATAGAAGAGGACTATAGGAATCTTCAATTCATCGACTTATCGATCAGACCTTTCCAGTTATTTACCAATTCATAAAACAAATCATATCATTCATTCATTGCAGAAGTAACCACATCACCTAACAGAAATATCCATATTGTCACAGAAACGTATCTAAGAAGATAAAATCATTCATAAGCCATAACCATTGCATTATAGATCCATGTCATGTATACTCACCATTGAATCGTAGAAATAAAGATAAAATACCACAAGAGACAAAAGATAACAATATTTGACATAAACCTTTGTCTTTTCATATTACTTCTGCGCACTAAATCACAAATCCAAAACGGACAACAATTCAATCCTCAGTCTAGTTTTCCCTATGATGAACATGAATTACAATCCAACTGAGAAAACATGGATCTATCTATCCACATGTCTCTCTCTTCTAATCGATGATCCTTACATTCACAATTCTTCTTCTATTTATAGGATTGTGCATTTACATTCATGGTCCACTTCTAACTAACTCCTAATTGATTCTATCAACTAATGACCAATATCCACAAAATGTGGTCAAAAGTACAAAACATTACACAATATTCAAAAGTAGTGTGTCTTTCACCTTACATGCTATCTTTGTCTTGCACGGTGTCTTTTGAGCTTGTGCAACATCCTCGATGATACGAAACTAGCTGATTCTCAACCTCTTGCCAAAATTTCTTATGTGAATATATATTTGGGTTATTTAGCATCTTCTCATTGTTATACATGACTGATATTGCAGATCAAAAAATGGTTTAATTCAAATGTGTTGCATAGAACCCTTATTCCTGACACCCTGGTTACAAAAATATGATTAAAGCCTTCAAAAAGAAATTATTTTGGTCCAATTTCAAGGGAAAATTTAGTTGATTACCTGTATAAATGTGGAATTCCACTAGGTGAAGGCTATCTCCCCTAGGTAGTGTTCCTGCAAGTATGGGTCCTTGAAAAGTGTCATAGGGACACAAAGGTAATGCTCCAAAATTCATGAAGTAGTCCTATAAATTGATTGATGTTAGGACCCGATTCAATAAAAATAAAAGGGACTAAGTATGAAATAGGTACAACAAAACTTGAAGGATGCCCAGGACAGGAAGGAAAGCTATGCTGACTTAAAAATAACTCCTACAGAGTTCCAAGTGAGTGATCATGTATACATACAGGTAAAGACCATGAAAAGTACCTTGATATTGGGAAAGTATAATAAATTGTCGCCAAGGTATGGCAAGGCATTTGAAATTCTATCTAAACTAGGGTCGGTCGCGTACTAGTGAGCGCTACCACCGAATATTAAAGTACATAATGTGTTTTATGTTTTTCTATTGAAAATATATGTTCATGATGTTTCAGATGTGATTTACTCGAATGTAATCCAGGTGGAACTAGAGCGAGAGTTCCAAATGGAACCGAGGCACATTCTCTACAAGAAAGAACTTTTACTTCGGAACCATAACATTGGACAAATAAAGGTGCAACGAAAGCACCTTAGTTCAGAAGAAGTTACTTGGGAGCTGGGATGTAATATGAAGGAGGCATATCCAGGCTAATTCGAATAGGGTAACATGGATGAATAAAAATAAAAATTTATAATAGCAAGGACGGTGTTATCTTTTAAGGGGAGGTGTATGTAATACCCCCTGAATTAACAATTATTAATTTTGTTGGAAAATACTTCGATTACTATTTTATTGTTCTTTGATAGGAGGTCAAGAATAGAACATCTTGTAAAAAAACATTCCTATTAGTCAAATATGTTGGAGGGAAAAAAAGTAGATATAGTTGTTGAAAGAGTGTTTGCTAAACCACAAGAGAAAAATGACAAGTGACAAATGCAACTGAGTGAGAACTCAAGATGCTAGAGGAATCATCCCCAAATATCATGTGTTCACTCCTAGTTGAGTTTCTAAAGAGTAGGAGGCTCATAAATGACCAAGTCCTAGGAAAAATACTATTTAATAGTATCTCCATGAGAAGCAGGAGGATATAATTGGATGGGGATTAACATCTGTATAATGCAAGAGATGACACATTGAGATATTTTTCTCTTGTGGTTCAACAAACAGGATTGGTGGTTCTCGAGCAAGTAATTTGGCTGCTCTGGGAGTTTCTTGGGAGGAACAACTTCGCTACTTTTGTTTTCCCATTGTTGGTGCCAGTTTCCTACTCTGATTCTTATGAATAATTTTAGATGCAGTAAAATGTATAAGTGAAATGTTAAATTGTAGTTATATTTCCAGACGATATTGTTTACGCATAATAAACTACTCTAGAAATTTCTGAGTTCAATTCCTTATGTCTGTCTGTCACTGATCTATTATGCTTGAATGATTTAGAATTTATGAATTCACATCTAATGGATTGAATACTCTGTTTTTATACAGTATCGGATGTTCCTACTGTGTATTTCCTATATGTATTGATTCTTTAATTCTTCCTTAAATCTTCATTACGATTTTAGGCTTTCGAATGAAACTCTAATGCTTGTTCAAAATTTAGATTTGAGTTATTCAAATATGGCAGTTTGAGTTGTTTTACATAGTTAAAAAATATAATTAAACTTTACAAATATCTTAAGAAACTTAGTGTTCTTCGTTAAATGTTATCGAATCCTGTTTAAATTGTGAATCAAGGCATGACTACAAGCACTAAGATAGTTTCCATATCCAATTAAACCCCCAAATCAACCAAAAAACTGTTGAATCCACAAAGTTAAGCGTTGATCCATAAATATTAGAATATCAACACCCCATATCTAATCTACATATAGATCGATGATGCATAGAAGTTACTGAATTCTGATTTTCACATCAAATCGTATCAATGTTCAGGATTTAAGCCGCAATGATCAATGGTACAGAAGGAAGATGTAGAATATGGAAGTGGAAGGATAAGAATTAGGTTAACAAACACTAAATTTCTTGAAGTCTGATTTCTGCATCAAATAAATCGATAGTATATATTTTTTCTACAAAGAAGATCAACAGTAGATATTGGTTGCAAAGGTTTCATTGTGGAATCCGCAAGGAATCAGATCAATGGTTGGGACTTAACCCACAAGGAATTAATGAAGAGGAAGGTCTGAAATCCAAGATAACTGAATTTGGTGTTTTCCGCACGCCGGAGTCTCCCTGCAGAAGGTGGAAGGTGGGAGGTGAAAAATGGGAAAATGGTTAAGGAAAAAAAAATTGAAGTTTCCATCTTCCAAGGTCCGCAGCGGAAGGCGTAAATCTAAAATAAAAAGTGATCGTTTTATGAAGTTTCCAATGTCTGAGGTCCACAGCGGAAGGAAGAAAGCCAAAAAAAAAAACCGAAAGACAAAGTGATCATTTTATGAAGTTTCTAACTTCTGAGTTCCACAGTGGAAGGGGAAAGTGGAAGGAGGAAATATGAAATACCAAGTGATCATTTTATTAATTGTTTCTAACTTCCGAGGTCTGCACAAGAAGGTTAAAAGGTAGAATTCGAAAGGAGAAAAGTCCAAAAATAATATTAACGGAACTTGGAGTTCCTGAAGTCTAATTTCCACACCAAGCAATATCGACGGTCAAGGTTTTCCCTGCAAGGATCAACAATGTAAAAGCCGATGCAGAATGCGGAAGCCCAAAAGTCTAGAAATAAGATTAACAGAACTTGGAGTTTTTGGGATCCGATTTCTGCATCAAAGCAAGATCGAAGGTCAAGGTTGTTCCAGAAAGTATCAACAATGAGGAAATCTTGTGTAGAAGGTAGAAAGGGGTCACATGAAGGTATCTATATGTTTTTTTTTCAATTTATGACTTTCTCCTATAAGGCAGAAGGTGGAAGAGTCAATTTTAGTTTGGAAATGACTATTTTGGTTGCAAAGTGGATTGGTTAGTGGCAGAACGACTGTTACACTGGTCGCAAAGCCCAAGAATGAATGTGAAAGAATGAATTTCACCATTTTAATATGTCCATGGTTTATTTTATTTGTATTTTCCTCATAACCGTTAGGGATTTTTATTAATATGTCTGAAGGTATATAGTTATAGATTTCTTTATGTTTGAATTTTTAGGTATGTTACATAAAAAAAGAGTTCAAACCTAAAAAATAGAATCATTTCTTCTCAATTAAATTTATAAATAGCATAGAGAGAACATTGTGCAGAAACAATATCCCTATTTTAATGCAGGGTTCAGTTGTAGGCCCATTGAGCGCTCAAAATTCACCAAATAGTGATTTGGTGTATAGGAGAAAATGGGGAAAAAGATTATTAAAATAGTTAGAAAGGGATGGTAAATGAACCTTGTGACTACTATGCTCATAGATAAGGAAGAAACATAATTTACCTCATCCTTCTATTATCTATGGCATGCTCGGTTCAACTTGGGGGTGGTTTATAAAATGAACTAGTAATGGTTTGAGGTCTACAGTTGGGTGGGACGCGACAAGTAAATAAGGATTGATAGGTACCTCAAAACTATTTCCAAAGTTTATATTAGTCAATTAAATCAAGTATCTAAATGTTGTAAATGTTTGTTACCTTCAATGTTCCATTATGCATCGAATTTATAAATAGAGTATTCAGTTGAGTTTCGTGTCAATTATTGTATATATTCTTCTAATTAAACTATTGGATGCATGTCTCTAAATCTTCCTTGGGATGTAAAGTATTACCAGAAGTTATTATTCAGCATTAGAATTATTACCTTTTCTAATTTTTTTAATCATCTTTATTATGTTCAAACAAGTAATGCAACTTACAAGAGGTTTCTTCATAGATTTGAGTAACATGATTGTAGTAAAATTTGTTCCAAACATCGGATGCCATAAAAAACGAGCATAGAGTCCTTCTTTCTCCGAAATCTCAGACATGTTTTGAACTCACAACATGAGAAACACACCATAGTATCGAAATTTCCCACAGTTGGGACAAAATCCTCAATTTCCTTAGGATCAATGAGAAGAGTACAAATGAGAAATTACCCAAAATTACAACCAGTTATCCAGACCAGAGCCAAAGAAGTTTCAAATTTTCTTCATTTTATTGGATTAATGGCCAAAATTTTTTGGGAGAGGTGGTACCACAAACGATATAGAATAGGTTCAAGGTGTAGAAATTCAGGCCAGCAGTAGATTAATTTTACCCACAACAATTATCAATTGATCATGCAAAATTGCTAACAATGGAGACTGAATATGGAGCTGTAACACAAAATTATATTAAATGAGTGTACAATAGCCAACCCTGTAATAACATAGGTTTCTGAATATATAGAATACATCAAGAGATCGAATGCATAAGGAGGCATCCAAAACTAGCATAAAGTAGGCTTACCCAAAATAGTCAAATCCCCCATAGGTGTAAAAAGCTGATCCCAAATCTATCATGAGGCTCACGAATTGGCAAGGGCGCATGGGAAAGATAATTAGTGGTGGAATGGAAGCTCATACATGATTTTGCATGGAGGAAAGAGTGGAGGATGAAAGGGGCAAGAAACAAGTTCACCTCACCTAGTCTTGCTTTCCTATGTGCCTTAAAACACTGAAAAAGCAGGCAATAAAGCAGAAAAAGCAGAAGGGCACCTAGGAGGCCAAGAATAAAGAATATTTGATTCCTAAGGCTTTCCCAAGCACTACATGATTCAAATATGGCAAGTTTTACCTCTATGGATAGGCAATTAGCAACTTGCACATGGTGGGACTCATGAACTAGGAAAATAAGACAAAAATAAATGAATTAATGTCTAAGTGGGTAATACTATGGGTTTGATTATTCTAACACCCCCCCTTAAGCCTGAATTTATGAGTAATAAATCAAAAAAATAGGGCCTACAACAAGGCTTAGTCACCTTTTTACATACTGCAAGTCCATATGAAACAAGGAAAGAGGCAAAACCAACTTGGGAAAATCCCCCCTTAAACATGGACTGTAAAACAAAATTGTAGAATCTTGTCTCCACTCATGCCTTTACAACATGATCAGAAATCCCCAGCAGTGATTTGAGATTGCTGAAGGTCTTCTCACAAAATTCTTTGGTGAAGATATCAGCTACTTGTTCTGAAGATGAATAGAAGAGTAGGTGAATGGTGCCATCATGCACAAGCTCTCTGATGTAGTGCATGTGAATCTCAATGTGTCTGGTTCTCTGCTTTTGAACTAGATCTTTGCAGACTTGAATGGTACTCTGGTTATCACACTAGATGGTAGTTGAGTACTCAGGTTTGAAACCACACTCTCCAAGTAAACTCTGCAACCATAAACACTGAGTTGCTGCATTAACAACTCCTCTGTACTCAGCTTCTGTAGATGAGAGTGCAATGGCACTCTGTTTCTTTCTTGACCAGCTGATTGGCCCTTCTACAAGCATGAATAGATACCCTGAAGTGGAATTTCTGTCTATGCTATCACCTTCCCAATCACTGTCAGTAAATCCAATCAAATCAAGATCAGATTTTGCCTTATAGAAAATCCCATGTGTCCTTGTTCCCTGAACAAAGTTAAGGATCCTTTTGGCTGCTTTCCAATGGATCTCATGAGGCTGATCCATGAATATAGAAGCCACACTTACTGCATAACAAAGATCAGGTAGAGTATGTGTCAAATACAATAAACATCCAATCAATTGTCTATACAGTGTATTGTTTACCATCGGTGGAGAATCATCTTCCTCTAGCTTTACTCCTGAAAGGAAAGGAGTTTTTCTTGCTTTGCAGTCTTGCATTCTGAATTTGATAAGCAAATCCAAGGCATAGTTGGACTGGTGCACCTTTATTCCAGCTTTGGTTTGAGCAATCTCAAGCCCCATAAATTGACTTAAGAGCCCCAAATATGTCATGGAGAAGGCTCGGTTCATATCTCCTTTTAAGGAAGCAATCTCAGCCTGTGAGCTTCCTGCAATGAGGAGGTCATCAACATATAACAAAATGATCATTAATGAAAAATTAACAGAATTCAAATAGACATTTGGATCTGATTTGCACCGAACAAAATTCAGAGATAGCAAGAAGCTATCTATCTTGGCATACCAAGCCCTGGGGGCTTGCTTTAGCCCATACAATGAATTTCTCAACCTGCGCACAAGAGAAGGGTTAGTAGAAAAACCTTGAGGCTGCTGTATATATATATCCTCAGTGATATCTCCATTCAGAAAGGCACATTTTACATCCATGTGATGTACCTCCCATTGCCTTGAGGCTGCAATGGCTAGAGCTAGCCTGATGGAGTCCATTTTTGCCACTGGGGAAAAGGTCTCATTGTAATCGATTCCATGAACCTGTGAGTAGCCTTTAGCTACCAATATATCCTTTTACTTCAGTTGTGAACCATCAGCAACAAATTTGGTCTTATAGACCCACTTACACTGTACTAGTTTTCTCCCTGGAGGAAGATCCACTAGCTCCCATGTGTTGCTCTTCTGGAGTGAACTGAACTCCTCCTTCATGCAAGCTTGCCATATTGGATCTCCTACTGCTTCTTCATATGTTTGAGGATCATAATCCACCATCAAATAGCATTTTTCAGCAAACATAGGATCCTTCATGCACAGACCACTCTCAAATTGAGATCTAGTCCTCCTTGGGTCATTGGGAGCCCCAGCTAGCTCACCTACTGCATGTAGTGTCTTGGATGCCCATTTAGGCCTTTTGGGGCTATTTGGGTCTGCAATAAACTCATCTCCATCAGAAAAATCAGAATCAGCATGTTCAACAAACTCTTTACTTACTTCTTGAGGTTCAGGTGGTGAAGAGGCTTCACCAATTTCCACTTCTGCAAGGGGTTCTTCTTCAAACTAAACACACCTTTCATTGAAGGCTTTGTTTGTGCTCAAGTTTATCAACTTGTACCATTTTGAATCTTCAGAGTATCTAACAAAAATAAACTCTTGGCTTTGGGGCTGCAAAGCCTTCCTCTTCTTTGTCGGGATTCTAGCCCATGCCTTTGAGCCAAAAATCCTAAAATGGGTCACATCTGGCTTGTGCCCACTCCATGCTTCGAAGGGAGTCATGCCATAGAGATATTTGTGAGGTACCCTATTATGGATATAGGCTGCACAGTTGATAGCTTCAGCCCAGTACTTTGGTGGCAAAGTTTTGGCCTCCATCATGCATGTTGCCATCTCCTTCAGTGATCTGTTCTTCCTCTCAGCAACACCATTTTGCTATGGTGTGTAGGGGATAGAATGATGCATCTGAATACCTGCATCTGCACAATAGTTAATAAACTAAGACTTGACATACTCACCACCATTTTCACATCTGAGGACCTTGAGTTTCCTTCCACACTGGTTTTCAACCAAAACCTTAAAGACTTTGAATAGGCCAAAAACTTCAGACTTGTGTTTCATGAAGTGAACCCAACAATACCTGGAAAAATCATCAATAAAGGTCAATGCATATTTGGCCTGACTCATGGACATATGAGGGAATGGGCCAGCAACATCACTATGAATCAGCTCTAGGGGTGCAGAGGTTCTCTCATGACTAGCTTTCTCAAACTTATGCTCTGGGTGTTTTCCTAGGATACAGCCTTGGCAGACTCCTTTGGAAAATTTTATCTTGGGAAGCCCTATGACCATTTCTTCCTCACTAAGATCAGACAGATACTTATAATTTAGATGGCCAAATATTTCATTCCATAGCTTGCTAGCTTCATTAGCATGGATAAGAAGAGAAGAGGGGTTTGAGTAAGGTAGGAAGTGTGAAAACATGTATACCTTTTGAGCATGATTCACTACTCCTTTTGCAATGACTCTACCACTTGAGATTTCTGTGATCTCAACTTCATTGGGGGAGAATATGACTTTCTTAGGAGACCCAATGTGGGTCATCTGGTACACTGAAAGAAGGTTGGAGGAAAGACCAGGGACATATAGCACATTGTTGAAGTTACCATGATCAAGATCTATCCTTCCTTTTCCTTTACTTTTAGTGAGAGAGTCATCTCCTAGTAAAATAGATGGTCCTTTCAACATATCCAGTGAGGAGAAGGCCTCCTTAGTCGAAACCATGTGTCTTGAAGCTCCAGAATCTATGATAAAACTTGGTGAGCTTGATGTGCCAACAACTAGAGCATGAACTCTCTCTCTGTCATCGGAACTTGATCCTCCTTCTCTCTTCTTTGAGCTTTCTGGAAGGGAGATGCCATTCCTCTCCAGGATATTGGTCAGCATATCAATCTGCTTTTTCATACAAGAGATTTCAGTGTGATTTCCCTTCGAACAGTATGAGCACTTGTTCATTTCACCTTTATTTTTCTTCTTCTGGGTATTTTTCTTGGGAACTTGTTGATCCTCTGGAGACTGCTTCTTGTGTCTTCTTTTCTCAAGTGGATTTTTATCTTTCTTTTTTCTTTTTGAATCCACCCTCAAATCTCCAGCAATCAAAGCTTGATCTTTGGATGGTTTGATGGTGCCCATCACCACCAGCTTGTCCTATTCTTGTGTGAGAGATTCCATGAAATCTGCAAGGCTAGGCATCTTCCAGGTTCGAGCTATGAGTTTTGTGGCATAGAAGGTCGAAACAAATACTGATTAGTCAGGTCCTAGCTTCGAGAGGATGGCCAATACGAGCTGATCATATTTCTTTTGGATACCACACTGCTTCAGTTGCAAAACTAGTGCTTTGAACTTGGAGAAATATAGTTGCAGGGATTCAAAGCTACTGGGATTCAGAGAAATCAGCTCATTTTCAATGTGATGTCCCCTCATCTCATCTGTCTTTCCAAAAAGATCAGAAATATTCTCCCATACTTGATCCGGTGAAGTTAATCCATCGAGATGGAAAAGGAGGTCTCGGGAAATACTGAGACATAGGAGGCCATAGGCCTCATCTCTCCGATTGTGCCTTTTGATCTTCTCTACAATAGCATTGGGATCTGCTTCTATAGCCATATTCACCCTGTAGAGGCCTTTCACTCTCAACAATATCTCCATCTCTGCTTTCCATTCAAAAAAGTTGAAGGGAGTCAAGATAGTTTTCTGTGAATCCATAGCTTTAGAAAATCTGTCCCGGCTGTCAGTAGAAGGCTCCCAGTCTTGATGTCGAACCTACAAAACAATTTTTGAAGGAGAGTAACAACCTACAATGTCTTTGATACCATGTAGAAATTCAGGCCAGCAGTAGATTAATTTTACCCACAACAATTATCAATTGATCATGCAAAATTGCTAACAATGGAGACTGAATATGGAGCTGTAACACAAAATTATATTAACTGAGTGTACAATAGCCAACCCTATAATAACATATGTTGCTGAATATATAGAATACATCAAGAGATCGAATGCATAAGGAGGCATCCAAAACTAGCATAAAGCAGGCTTACCCAAAATAGGCAAATCCCCCATAGGTGTAAAAAGCTGATCCCATATCTGTCATGAGGCTCACGAATTGGCAAGGGCGCATGGGAAAGATAATTAGTGGTGGAATGGAAGCTCATACATTCTTTTTCATGGAGGAAAGAGTGGAGGATGAAAGGGGCAAGAAACAAGTTCACGTCACCTAGTCTTGCTTTCCTATGTGCCTTAAAACACTGAAAAAGCAGGCAATAAAGCAGAAAAAGCAGAAGGGCGCCTAGGAGGATAGGAATAAAGCATATTTGATTCCTAAGGCTTTCCCAAGCGCTACATGAGTTAAATATGGCAATTTTGACCTCTATGGATAGGCAATTAGCAACTTGCACATGGTGGGACTCATGAACTAGGCAAATAAGACAAAAATAAATGAATTAATGTCTAAGTGGGTAATACTATGGGTTTGATTATTCTAACACAAGGGACTGAGTGAGAAAAATCATTAAGGCCATTCACGATATCCAAAACCTAATACTCGATGATAGGAATCCATGAAACTGATCCAAGGACCCTTTGACTATATTTGGTTGAGGTTTTGATGCACTCAATTATAGATGTTTATTCACTCTATGATGGTAATCAATACAAGAGGGATATCCAAATTCAATCATTCCCAAGACCTATAAATGTACAATTTATAGTTTGGAAACCCATATGGAGTGGTATACTGCTTCGTCCCTGCCCACATAAGTCTTCTATGTCTCAAATGATTTCCTGTTTGGTATCCTTTTTAACAAGTTACGTTACAACCCGTTACTGTTTTTTGGATTTTTGATTTTATGCCAAAGGCAATGAGAATTGTTAAATTTATGGATTTGGGAAAATAAATAAAATTTATTCTTTAACCTATGTTAGAATAATCAACCCATAGTTACCTAACTTAAACATTTATTAATCCATTTTTGTCTTATTTGCCTAGTTTCTTATATTCCACTCTATGCAAGTTGTCTTCCACATGTCCTAGAAGTCAAACTTGCTAAAATTGACTCATGGAGCACTTGAGAAACATCTTGGAAACCATATGTATCCTAGCTACTTTATTCCAGATTGTTCAAAGCACATATATGCTTTTTCTTCTAAGTTGTCTGTTTGATTGAGAAATAAGGCAAAAGGAAAAGTAAGACTAGGTGTAGTTGACTTGTTTTTTTTCCCTCATCATCCTCCATCCTTTTCTCCTAATAAAATCATGTATGCATTGTATTTCCATCACTTATTATCTTTCATACTTGACTTTTCCAATTTGTGAGCCTCTAAGTGGATTTGGAAACTGCTTTATGCACCTATGGGGGATTTGACTAGATTTAGTAAGCCTACTTTTTTAATATTTTGAATGGAATCCTTAAGAATTCAAATTTATCATGTAATTATATATTACAGTAGACTATGACTTCATAAGGTTGGTCATTGTACACTTATTCAATACATATTAGTGTTATGCTCCAATTTCAATTTCTTTTGTTAGTAATTTTGCATGTTTAATTAGCAATTTTATGAGTGTAATTGTTCTATCACTTGGGTTCAATTTACACATGGTATAAGAGCCTTTGTATATCTATTTCTCTCCTTCCATATTGCTATTGAAGGTTCAACATATTGACTGTGAACATAATCTGCTGACTGAAGGGGATAGTTTATGAGCTATGGATCAATCTCAGAAGATCATCTTGACTCCATTTAATTTATTCAAATGGAAAGCAGAGATGGATATATTGTTGAGAGAGAAAGGTATCTATAGGGTTACTATGGTAACTGAGGAAGAGCCCAATGCAACTACAGAGACAATTAAATGGCACAATAGGAGGGATGAGGACTATGGTCTTTTGTGTCTGAGCATTTCAAGAGACCTCCTCTTCCATCTTGATGGATTGACATCACCTAATGAAGTGTGGGAGAATCTTGTAGATATTTTTGGTAATAAATATCAGATGAGAGTACATCAAATTGAGAATCAACTGATCTCTTTGATTCCCAGCAACTTCAAATCCTTGCAACTCTATTTTTCCAAGTTTAAAGCCCTTGTTTTGCAGCTAAAACAGTGTGGAATTGAAAAGAAGGAAGAGAAACTAGTTTTGGCCATGATCTCAAAGCTTGGCCTTGACTATTTAGTGTTTTTTTCAACCTTCCATGCCACAAATTTTACAGCTCGATCGTGGAAGATTCCTAAGCTTGCATTGTTCATGGAATCCCTCACACAAGAACACGATAAACTAGTGATGATGGGCACCATCAAACCTTCCAAAGACCAAGCTTTGGTTGTTGGAGATTCAAGGGTGGATTCAAAAGGAAAGAAGAAAAATAAGAAGCCACTTGAGCAAAAGAGAGACAAGAACAAGTCTCAAGAGGATCCCCAAGGCTCCAAGAAGAACTTCCAGAAGAAGAAGAACAAAGGAGAAATGAGCAAGTGTGCATACTGCAGTAAGGGATATCATCCTAAGAGCTCTTATATGAAGAAGCAAATTGACATGTTGACCCAAATCCTGGAGAAGAATAACATCTCCCTTCCTGATTTCTCAAAGAAGAGGGAAAGAGGATCAAATTCAGAGGACATCGAGAGAGTACATGCTTTGGTTGTTGGCACATGAAGCTCACCTAGCTTCATCATAGACTCTGGAGCTTCTAGACATATGGTTTCGACCATGGAGGAATTATCCTCTCTTGACATATCAAAAGGTCCACCAATAGTGTTGGGATATGACTCTCTCACTAATATTTTGGGGAAAGGAAGGATTGATATTGACCATGGTAAGTTCAATAATGTGTTGTATGTTCCAGGTCATGCCTCTAGCTTCTTGTTAGTGTATCAGATGACTCACACAAGGTGTCCAAAGAAGGTCATCTTATTCCCTGATGATGTTGAGATCACAGAGACCTTGAATGGTAAAGTCATTGCAAAAGGTGTCGTAGATCACACTTTGAAGGTATACATGTTTTCACATTTTCTAGCCTACTCAAACCCCTTTGCTCTTCTGATTCATTCTAATGAGGAAAGAAATCTTTGGCATGAAATATTTGGCCATCTAAACTATAATTATTTTTCTGATATGAGTGAAAATGATATGGTCATAGGGTTACAAAAGATTAATTTTTCCAAGGGAGTCTGTCAAGGTTGTATAATAGGAAAACACTCAGCGCACAACATTGAGAGAGCTAGTCATGAGAGAACCTCTGCACCTCTTGAGTTGATCCACAGTGATGTTCCTTTTCCATTTACTCATATGTCCATGAGTCAATCCAAATATGAATTGAACTTCATATATTACTTTTCCAAGTATTGTTGGGTTTACTTCCTAAAGCACAAGTCTGAAGTTTTTGACCTCTTCAAAGTCTTTAAGGCCTTGGTTGAAAACCAGTCTGGGAGGAGACTCAAGATCCTCAGATCTGACAATGGTGGTGAGTATGTCAATTATGAGTTCATTCAATATTGTAAAGATGCAGGTATTCAGATCAAGAATTCAATCCCTTACACAACACAACAAAATGGTGTGGCTGAGAGAAAGAATAGATCACTAAAGGAGATGGCAACCTGTATGATGGAGGCTAAGACTTTGCCACCAAAGTTTTTGTCTGAGGCTATAAACTGTGCATCCTATATATAGAATAGGGTGCCTCATGAACAACTTAATGGTATGAATCCTTTCAAATATTCGATTGGGCACAAGCCAGATGTGACCCATGTCAGGATTTTAGGCTCAAAGGCTTGGGCTAGAATTCCAACTGAAAAGAGAAAGGCTTTGTAGTACCAAAACTAAGAGTGCCTATTTTTTGGGTATTCTAAAGATTCAAAAGGGTAGAAGCTGATCAAATTGAGAAAAAACAAAGCCTTCATTTAAAGGAGTGTTTGGTTCCAAGAAGAGCCTTTAGCAGTAGTTGAAGTTGGAGAGTCTTCTTCACCATGAGAACCATTGAATGTAAGTGGAGAGACAAATGAGTTTGTTGGTTCTGGTATGTCTGATAATGATGATTTAATTGCAGATCCTAATATTCCTACGAGACCAAAATGGGCAGAAAATACCATTCATGCAACTGGGGAACTATCTAGAAATCCTAGTGACCCTAGGAGGACTAGATCTCAATTTGAGAGTGCCCTGTGTATGAAAGACCCTTTGTTTGAAGATAAGTGCTATCTGATGGTTGAATCGGAACCACATACATATGAAGATGCAGCACATGATCCAATATGGAAAACATCCATGAAATAAAAATTCAGCTCGCTCCAGAAGAACAACACTTGGGAACTAGTTGATCTTCCCCTAGGGAGGAAGCTAGTTCAATGTAAGTGGGTTTTCAAGACTAAGTTTGCTGCTGATGGTTAACCTTTGAAATATAAGGCAATATGGATAGCCAAGGGATACTCACAGGTACATGGTATTGACTACAATGAAACCTTCGGACCAGTGGAAAAGATGGACTCCATAAGGCTAGCCTTAGCCATTGCAGCCTCGAAGCAGTGGGAGGTACATCACATTGATGTGAAATGTGATTTCCTAAATGGAGATCTTACTAAATATATTTACATGCATCAACCTCAAGGGTTTGTTTCTAATCCATCTTTTGTGTGTAGGCTAAATAAATCATTATATGGGCTCAAGCAAGCCCCCAGGGCTTGGTATGCCAAGATTGATGGCTTTCTATTGTCATTGAGTTTTGTTCGATGCAAGTCTGATCCTAATGTTTATTTGAAGTTGATTCATGGTTATTTGATGATTATTTTCTTGCATGTGGATGACCTTCTATATAGGAAGTTCAAAGAAAGATATTTCCTCGTTGAAGGATGCAATGAACCATGCATTTTCTATGACTGATTTGGGGTTGTTAAGCCAATTCTTGCGTCTCGAAATTGCTCAATCCCAACATGGAATTAAAGTACATCAGTCCAAGTATGCCTTATATTTTTTGAAAAAATTCAACATGTAAGATTTTAAGAGAGGAAATGCTCCCTTCCGAGTCAGTTAAGCTTGAAGAAGCAGGTTCTTCTCCTATGGTAAATAATACACTGTATAGGCAGTTAATTGGGTGTTTAATTTACCTTACACACACTCGACCTGATATTTATTATAAAGTAAGTGTGGCTTCAAGATACATGGATCACCCTCATGACATCCATTAGAGAGTATCCAAAATTATCCTTAACTTTGTTCAAGGAACAAGAACTCATGCGATCTTCTACAAAGATAAATCTGATCTTGATTTGATTGGGTTTACTGACAGTGATTGGGAAGGTGACAACACATATCAAAAGCCAACATCAGGATATGTGTTCATGCTTGCTAGAGGACCAATCAGATGGTGAAGCAAGAAATAGAGTGCCATAGCACTCTCATCTACAGAAACAGAGTACATAGGTGTTGTAAATGCAGCAACTCAATGTTTATGGTTGCAGGGAATACTTGGTGAGTGTGGCTTCAAATCAGAGTTTTCAACTATTATATATTGTGATAATCAGAGCACCATTCAAATCTGCAATGATCCAGTTTGGAGATAGAGAACCAAACACATTGAGATCCATATGCACTACATCAGACAACTTGTGCATGATGGCACCATTCACCTACTCTTCTGTGCATCTTTAGAACAAGTAGTAGACATATTCACGAATTTTTTTTTGTGACAAGAAATTCAGCAATCTCAAATCACTACTGGGGACTACTGATCATGCTATGAAGCATGATAGATGACAAGATTTTTAAATTTTCTTTTACTGTTCATGTTTAAGGGAGGATTTTCCCACTGGGTTTTTGCCTCTTTCCTTGGTTAAATGGACATGCATTATGTAAAGGGTGACTAAGCCTTGTTGCTAGGACCTAAATTTTTATGATAGTTACTCATAAATTCAAGTTTAAGGGGGGGCGTTATAATAATCAACCCATAGTTACCTACCTTATACATTAATTAATCCATTTTTGTCTTATTTTCCTAGTTTCCTATTTTACTCTATGCAAGTAGTCTTCCACATGTCCTAGAAGTCAAACTTGCTAAAACTGAGTCATGGAGCACTTGGAAAACCTCCTAGAAACCATATTTATCATGTCTACTTTATTCTAGATTCTCCAAAATGGATATTTGCTTTTTTTGCTAAGTTGCCTATTTTATTGAGAAATAAGGCAAAAGGGAAAGTAAGACTAGGTGTAGTTGACTTGTTTTTTTCCATCATCATCCTCCATCATTTTCTCCTAATAAAAGCATGTATGATTTTTCTTTCCATCCCTTCTTAGATTTCCGACTTGACTTTGCCAATTCATGAGCCTCTAAGTGGATTTGGAAACTGCTTTATGCAGCTATTGGGGATTTGACTAGATTTAGTAAGCCTACTTTTTGACTATTTCGAATGACATCCTTATGCATTCGAATCTCTCATATAATTATATATTACAGTAGCCTATGACTTCATAAGGTTGGAAATTATACACTTATTCAATACAGATTAGTGTTATGCTCCAATTTTAGTCCCCTTTGTTGGTAATTTTGAATGTTTGATTAGCAATTTTGTGAGTGTAATTGTTCTATCACTTGGGTTCAATTTCCACAGCCTATTGGAGCCATATCTCTTATCTTTGAAATAAACAGTCTTGATTTTTCACTTTAATTGAAGGAAATGAAGGGTCTATCGAGCTTCACAGCATCTGACCGCTGGCCTAATTGACTACATTGTGAGTGACATCATCCCACCTATAACACACCCTCGGTATGCGACAGAAAATGACAAAGTTTAAGTAAAAAGCATTGTAATTACTAATCCTAACCTGTAACACCCCAGTTTTGACCTTTTTTGCATTAAATGTACATGATGTATATATTGTAGTGAATCGTGGAGCAGAGCTAAAGGAAAAATCCCCACCATGTATTTGGTTGTGTTATGTTTCGGTGAACGGAATCGTTGCCAAAGGTATATCATGGTATATTGCACATATTAAGTTTTGTGATCATGTAAACATGAATTTTTAATTAAATGAACCCAACCAGATATGTTCATTGCAACCATATTGAAAAGGGAATGATTTTCCTAAGGATAGAGAGGTGGAATTATCAAACCTTGAGCAATGGGGAAAAGCCATGTGTCAGCTGTTAAACCCCTTTACTTGTCACCCACCCTTTTGAATTTCCCACCTTCCCTTGTCCTATCCAAATACCATATTAAATGTTCTGTTGTTATTTGGGTCAGTTATTGCTAGGGAGTGGAGTGTGGCAGGACTGTCAGTCCTTTCCCACATGCACACTCCACCAGTAGGTTGATCCTCATGCGAGCAGGAAAAGACCACTACGCCCATCACTCCATTCTCACAATGACTGCAGGGGCACTCTCCAACTAGTGATTGTTCCTTGTTCATCCTTATGCACAGGGATGTTCTGTTTACCCATGCACCATTTGGCACTGTGGCTCACTCATCCTCACGCATGAGGGGGGTCATTCTCCTCACGCACCGATTGGGATTCCCATTTTTTTTGCCCATGCAACAAGGAGGAGAGCTGTCTTTGATTGTCATTCATGTTTTCTATCGTGGGGGTATCTGGTGTGTTTTCCATCTGGATTTTGAGGTATGTGTGTAAATTTCCTTCATGTATAGATTGGGAGTCTATTTTCTTCCCCATTGTGGCCTGTGTAAGTTTCCTCGTGGCTTCATTGTTGAAAACGGGTTGTTGTTTCCCCACATTTGTTGGTTGTGTTTGATTTTACATTTTGGGCTAATGTAGGCTATTATGGAGTTGTTTTTGCCACGATAGGGCCAAGAATGACTCATGAATTGTTTTCCCTATCCAAGCTATGAATCGCTTGCTGGACTACGTGGATGCAGTGGTTGGTCTTCGGACTGTGTTGGAGTAGGGATGAAGACTTGGTTTGCTTGATAAACCTAGTGTGTTTGGGAACCACATAGATAGACCTAGAGGGCTAGATTTCTTCTCCACAACCCATAAATAGCACTGGAAGGGAAGTTAGGGCCTGAGCGACTGTGTAGCAGAGAAGGGACTGATTCCTTGTGTTGGGTGTGTGTGGGTGTCTTAGAAGTCAGGCTAGTTCTAGTGTAGGTGTCCCTAGATCTGTAATGAGCTCACCAGCTTAGCATACAGCCTTTCCCAGCTCGTTGATGGCCTGATAAACCCGACCATGTTGGCTTTGCTGATCTTTTGTTGGCTTGATAAACCCAACTATGTTGGCTTGGCTGATTTGTGTATCATTGGCTATGTGTAATCCTACTTGTTCCTTATTCCTTGGGGATTTCATGCCCAGCTTCGGGGTGGCAGCATTGTTGAGAGATTAAGGAGCATGGTGGCCTGTGGTTGGGTGGAACGTTGCAGTGACATAGCTGGTGGCAAGATGAATTCATTATAAGATAAGTATTATTGACCATTTCGTCTCTGCATTTATAGTTACTCTTTAATGAATATTATGAACGTGTTGAATGCTTATATGAATGTATGTTTGCTTCTGCTGTATGATAAATCGCTATGTATCTGTGCATGTTCTAGTTCAAAGCATTTGGTTTCAATTTTTATATGTATTCATGTTCATGGGGCGGTTTCCCGGATGTTAATGACACCGTAGCATCCTCTTCATCGGTCGGAGGGTCAGGGACGTTACATTGAGGTATCGGAGCTTATGCTACATCATGGGCTTGAATAGCCCATAAGAAACCAGTTAGTAGTGGTAAGTTTCCTTCTGCCCAGTAGGGATCAGCAATTCTGAGAAAAAAAAATGTCGTTGAAGAATTTCCTAAGCACCCAACTTGTCTGATCATCAGAGGACCAAGTGGGAAGATCCTCCGATACATCCAAAAGCATAGGTGGAAGGCCACCCGATGGGGGGGAGGAGGAAGGATTTCAGAAAATTATCTAAGTGTTTGTTGGTCGTCGGTGGAGAATAGTGGTTGTGGGAGCCGCAGTTTTGGTGGATATCAGTCAAAGACTGCTGAAACGCTGGCCCTTTTTAGTTAAAAAACTGCCCGAAATAGGTGATTAGCAATCGGTGAAGATCAGCTGATTAGATCGTCGATGATTATACGATGGAAGTGACACAATGACGGCTCCATATGGCTAGGGACCTTCGAAATGTTGGTGGATATTAGTTGAGCAGATCAATGAAAATTAGATGAAGGAACCGCTGAAACGCCACCGTTGTTGAAGAATGTTAGAGGATGAAGGCATCGACGCAGATGAGAAAGAAGAAGAAAATTTTCGAAAAATTTGTCTAAGTGTTGAGACCATCGGCAATCGGTGAAATTTAGTGGTTTGGACTGCCGATGCATCGAAAGAGGTTTGTTGTATGGACCGTTGACATGTCAAAACATATTAGAAGATTGGACTGCCGAAACATCGGTTCACTTAGTCGAGACCATCGACGAAATTTAGGGGATGGAGCCGACGATGCGGCGGCTGATGTCAGAAGAAGTTAGTTGTTCGGATCACCGAAATGTCGATGGAAAATAGTTGATGAGACCGGTGATACGTTGGAGCACATTAGTGGATTGGGTCACCGACTCCGTGGAAGAAATTAGTTGTTGGGTCTACCAATGTGTCAGATGAATTTAGCTATTGGTGAGTCTGCCATTGCAGCCACCATGTGGACTAGAACTTCGATGATTAGAAGTTAAACTATTCATGCTCTGATCGCTGACACACAATGCTTAGTGGTTAACTGTTCTGATAGCCTATGAGTTATGGTCTGCGGAACCCATAGTGGGATAACTACCTGCAATTGCAGCTACGTAGTTAACTATCCACCCAATGAACAGTGGTTCGAACCGCTGATGTAGCGTTATGGAGTTAGTTTCCTCGCTGATGCCGTAGTGGTTAACGTTTCCGATCGTCGACATATCGGAGGAAATCAGTTGATGGGGTCACCGTTGGTAGTAGTCCAGAAGCTTAGATGACTAAAGATCTGATACAGTGGAAAACTTTAGTTGTTGGAGCTATCGATACATCAGACGATGTTAATCGAGAGGTTCGTCAATGAGCGCCGGAGGAGTTTGTTGTTTTGACCACCGAGGTGTCAGATATTTTGTTGGGATGAGACCCAATTTTATACATGGAAATTATTGGGTTTTCAAGTGGGTTTTCATCAGATTGTTAGTGGATTACATGGATGAAAAGGAGGAATATTTTGTGTTTAAGTCAAATTGTTATTTTTTATTTTTCTAAGAGAGGGTAAGTAGTTCTGATTTTTTTATCAATGTATGCATCTAACAAATGTGTTACTAACACGTTTACAAAATCATAGACACCTTCAAGGGAGGTATCCCAGATAGTGTAGTTTGGTAGGTAAGTGGTGGTTCAGTTATGAGAACCCATGATGGATATGATGCTCGGGATTCTTACGAGCATGTGAGAGATGCCATGGGAGAAAATGTCCATAATGGAAATGATGACATACAGTCTCATGGAAAGAGATTCCAAGAGACAATGTTAGATGTTGTAGCCACAATGAGAAGCTTAATTAAGTCCCAGGAAGAGCAGCACCAGTTGAATGCTGCTATGTTGCAGAGTTTGAGAGACTTACAGAGAAAGATAGACTATGGACGGGGTACAACAAGACCGGAAGGCAGTAAGAGTAGTACTAGGATATGGAGAAGGAATTCTAGTGGGTCATCTGACTTTGAAGAATCTAGCAAGGATTCAAGCTCTTCTTCTCGTAAAAGAAAGAGAAAGAGACACCATAGGGATTGCTATCGAGATGAATTTAAGAAGGCTAAACCTCCTACATTTGATGGTGAGGTAAAGACTAGACAAGAGGCGGAATCTTGGCTTCTTCGGATAAAGAAGTACTTCCAAGTTCAGGACTATTCAGGAAACATGAAGGCAAGATTTTCCATATTCAATCTTAATGGAAGGGCATCCATTTGGTGGGAACACTTCAAGCAAGTAAAAGGGATCACTAAAAGGAGATTGAAGTGGAAATCATTCAAGAAGTATTTCAACCAGAAATACCTCTCTGACAGGTATTATGATGACAAGATTAAGGAGTTCCATGAGCTGAGATTGGGACAATAGACCATGGAAGAGTATGCAAACAAGTTCTTGGAACTATTGAGGTATGTCAAGTACATCAAAGATGAAAAAGTGAAAGTCCAAAAGTTTCTAAGTCGACTGCCTCAGTCTTACAAAGACAGGATTAAGTTTTACGAACCTAGAACTCTTGTAGAAGCAATAAGGAAGGCTAAGTATTTCTATGAGCAAAGCAAAAGTAAACCTCATTACCATAAGGCATGGAAGGATAAGAAAAATGAGAAGTTTAACCAAAGAAAGAAAGGTTTCAAACCTTCTAAATTTAGGAATCAGCTGAAGCAGCCATCCCAAGGTGCGAGTAAACCAGTTGGAGTGATAGGAGAAAAGCCTAAGGATCCACAACAGAATAGAGGACCACTTCAATGTTGGATATGTGGAGGACCCCACATGCACAGAACTTGTCCACTCAACAATGAGAGTGCAAGACCAGCTTACAACATTCAAGAAGCAGAAACAATGGATCAAGTAGCAAGGGCAGTCCCTAGGATTTATGCCGCACTAGAGGACCGCCAGGAAGATCACCAGTCAACGGTGGTTGAAGTTGCAGGTAAGATTGTTAAGCAATTTGTTTCTATTTTGATTGACCCCGGTTCTACTCACAGTTACATTACTCCTAGAGTAGTGGAAATTTGTTCTTTTAGAAAGTAAAGCATAGAAAACCTTGGTTAGTTCAGCTAGCCACTAGAACTAAGAGAAAGGTCAGTGAAGTGGTAGAGAAATGTCCTTTGGTCATGAACGGGTTTGTCATGTGTGTAGATATGAATGTTCTACCCCTTGGTTCCTATGAAGTTCTTATTGGAATGGATTGGCTAGAAGCTCATAGAGTGAAGCTTGACTGTTACAATAAGACTTTTGAATGCATTAATGAAGAAGGAAACCCAGTAGTTGTGAAAGGTGTTCCAAAGGTGACTTCAGTATAGCAGGTTTCAGCAATGTAGTTAAAGAAGTTCTATAGGAAAGGTTTCTAGTTGTATGTAGCTCTGATTTTGGAGGCAACGAAGAATGAAACTCCAAGGTTGGAGGACTACCAGGTGTTACAGGAATTCAAGGATGTGTTTCTTGATGAGATTCTAGGGCTTTCTCCAAAGTGGGACATTGATTTCACAATTGAACTTGTGCCAGGAGCAGCACAAGTGTCCAAGAAACCCTATAGGATGAGTACACCAGAGATGCTAAAACTGAATATGCAACTGTAGGAGTTGTTGGAAAAGAAGTATATTAGGCCGAGTGTGTTTCCTTGGGTAGCACCAGTTCTGTTTGCAAAGAAGAAAGATGGTACACTCAGGTTGTCTATTGATTAAAAATAGTTGAACAAGGTTACTGTGAAGAATAAATATCCTTTGCCTAGGATTGATGACCTCTTTGATCAAATGAGAGGAGCAAAGGTATTTTCCAAGACTGACTTGAGGTCTAGTTACCATCAGGTGAGAATCAAGGATGAAGACATTCATAAGATAGCCTTTAGGACAAGGTATGGACATTATGAGTTTGTAGTGGTACCATTTGGTCTCACAAATACACCAGCTACATTTATGTGCCTTATGAACAGTGTCTTCAGTAGGTATTTGGACAAGTTTGTTCTTGTTTTCCTTGATGACATTCTTGTTTATTCTAAGAATGAGGAAGAACATGAAGAACATTTGAGATTGACATTCCAATTGTTGAGGGAGCAGCAGCTGTATGCAAAGATGAGAAACTATGAGTTCTATTGAGATAGAATTCAGTATCTAGGTCACATTATCTTAGAAGAGGGTATATCTGTGGAGCCTGAAAAGATTGAAGCCATTATGGATTGGCCTACTCCATGAAATGTGACAGATGTAAGATATTTTATGGGACTTGCAAGATACTACCGGAGATTCATTGAGGGATTCTCCAAAGTTGCACATGCCATCAATTCCTTGCAAAGGAAGGGGATAAAAATTGAATGGACATCGAGGTGTAAAGAAAGCTTCTAGTAGTTGAAGAATATTCTCACCATTGCACCAGTATTGAAAGTCGCAGATCCAGAGAAATATTTTTTGGTATGTACCAATGCATGCGGACAAGGGCTTGGAGGAGTCCTTATGCAAGACAACCACGTGATATGTTATGAGTCAAGAAAGCTAAAGGAGCATGAGAAGAACTATGCCACTCATGATCTAGAGCTTGCAGCCATAGTACATGCTCTCAAGATGTGGAGGAATTACTTGATGGGTAGAATATTTGAACTGAGGATGGACCATTGTAGTCTAAAGTATCTATTTGATTAGCCTACTCTGAATGCTAGGCAAGCAACATGGCTAGAGTTTTTATGTGAGTTTGATT
The DNA here is from genome assembly GCA_001517045.1 of Pseudotsuga menziesii. Lineage (NCBI taxonomy): Eukaryota > Viridiplantae > Streptophyta > Pinopsida > Pinales > Pinaceae > Pseudotsuga > Pseudotsuga menziesii. Next base: position 87,382 of record LPNX010946309.1, read on the forward strand.
TTGAAATCAAGCACATAAAGGGGAAAGAGAATAAGGTAGCCAATGCACTCAACAGGATGGTGCAAAAAATGCGTGTGGCATCTCTTAGTATTTTTCAATCAGATTTGAGGCAGCAGATTGTTGATTGTACCGCCGGAGATGAATTGTATGAGCTTATAAAAGACAAATTGCAGCAGCAAAGTCTTGAGAAGAGGTATGAGGGATATAAACTAGAAGAAGAGGGACTTCTTACTTATAAAGGTAGGATTTATATTCCAAATATAGCATATTTGAGGAGAGTTGTTATGGATTAGATTGATCAAACTCTGTACTCTGGTCACCCAGGACACTAGAAGACAATTGCTACAGCCAAAAAGTAGTAGTTTTGGCCAGGAATGAAAAATGACAGGGCTGAATACATTTTGGGGTGCATGAAGTGTCACCAGGTAAAGGATGAGCATCAATACCCAGAAGGCTTGTTGCAGCCTTTTCCAGTTCCAGAATGGAAATGGGAAGTTATTTCCATGGATTTTATTGCAAGATTGCTGATGACTTGGAGAAAACATGATTCCATCACAGTTGTGGTAGACAAGTTGATAAAGGCAGCACATTTTATACAGGTTAAGTCTATGCATAAGACTGATGGCATTGCCAAGATCTTCATGAAGGAGATTTTCAGATTGCATGGATTGCTGAAGGCAATAGTTTTTAACCGAGACGTCAAGTTTACTTCCAACTTTTGGAAGGGGTTATTTGCAGATTTGGATACAAAGCTAAACTTTAGCACTGCATACCATCCTCAGATAGATGGACAGACAGAGAGAGTTAATCAAGTGCTTGAAGACATGCTTCGCATGTACGTGATGGACAAACCAACCAAATGGGAGGATTATTTGCACTTGGTCGAGTTTGCTTATAACAATGGACAGCAGGCATCCTTGGGGATGAGTCCATATGAAGTTTTGTATGGAAGAAGGTGTAGGACACCTATGACTTGGGATAATCCAGTGAACAGGGTTGTGCTTGGACCGGAATTCCTCAAGAAAATGGAGCAAAAGGTTGTAAAGATCAAGCAGAATTTGAAAGCAGCACAGAACAGACAGAAAAGCTATGCAGATAAGCATAGGGTGAACACGAAGTTCAGTGTTGGAGATCATGTTTACCTCAGAGTGAGGGAAAGGAAGAGTTCCTTGAAGCTTGGAAGCTATGCCAAGCTATCACCAAGATATTCTGGGTTGTTTGAAGTGCTTGAAAGAATAGGGCCAGTTGCATATAGACTTGCATTGCCTGCTAGCACTAGAGTTCATAACATTTTTCATGTTTCTTTTCTTAAAAGATATGTACATGATCCTAACCATGTGATAAATTGGGATGTGATTCAGGTGGAACCCGAGGGAGAATTCCAAACTGAGCCAATGCACATCCTTGACAGGAAGGTCACAATGCTCCGTAACCGGGCCATAGGTCAGGTAAAAGTGCAATGGGAGCACTACGGACCTGAAGAGGTTACGTGGGATCTAGAGCATGCCATGCGATTGGCACATCCATTTTTGTTCAAACCTGTGGAACACTGAGGTGGTACCAGTGTGGCATTTTGTTCAAATTTTGCAAAGCACCGAGGACAGTGCTATTGAAGGGGGAGGGGAATGTAACACCCTAGTTTTGACCCCATTTACATTAAATGTACATGATGTATATATTGTAATGAATCATGGTGTGGAGCTAAAGGCAAAAGCCCCACCATCAATTTGGTGGTGTTATGTTTCAGCAAACAAAATTATTATCAAGGGTATATCGTGGTATACGACACATATTAAGTTTTGTCATCATGTAAACATGCATTTTTAATTAAATGAACCGAACCAGCTATGTTCACTACAACCATATTGAAGAGGGTATGATTTTCCTAAGGATAGGGAGGGGGAATTATCAAACCCTTAGCCTATGGGGAAAAGCCATGTGTTAGCTGTTAAACCCCTTTACTTGTCACCCACCATTTTAAATTGCTCACCTTCCCTTGTTCTATCCAACTACCATCTTAAATGCTCTACTATTAGTTGGGGCAGTTATTGCTGGGGAGTGGAGTGTGGTAGGACTGTTATTCCTTTCCCACACGCACACTCCACCAGGAGGTTGACCCTCACTTGGGCAGGAAAAGACCACTACGCCCATCACTCCATTCTCACCACGATTGTAGGGGCACTCTCCCATTAGCGATTATTCCTTGTTCATCCTTACACGCAGGGACGTTCTGTTTACCCATGCCCCGTTTGGCACTGTGGCTCGCTCATCCTCACATAGGAGGTGGATCATTCTCCTCACACACTGATTGGGATTCCCATTGTTTTTTCCCACGCAGCAAGGAGGAGAGCTGTCTTTTACTGTCATTCACGTTTTCTACCGTGGGGGTATCTAGTGTGTTTTCCAGCCAAAATTTTTGGTCTATGTGTAAATTTCCCTTACCTACAGATTATGAGTCTCTTTTCTTCCCCACTACGGCCTATGTAAGTTTCCCCATGGATTCATTGTTGAAAACGGGCTGTTGTTTCCCCACACTTGTTGGCTGTGTTTGCTTTTACGTTTTGGGCTATTGTAGGCTGTTATGGAGTCATTTTCACCACAATAGGGCCAAGAATGAATCAGGAATTGTTTTCCCTATCCAAGCTGTGAATCGCTTGTTGGACTGCGTGTATGTAGTGGTTGGTCTTTATACTCTGTTGTAGTAGGGATGAAGGCTTGGTTTACTTGATAAACTTAGTGTGTTTGGGAACCACATAGACAGAGCTAGAGGGATGCCTTTCTTCTCCACAACCCCTGAATAGCACTAGAAGGGAAGTCAAGGCCTGAGAGACTTAGTAGCAAAGAAGGGATTGATTCCTTGTGTTGGGTGTGTGTGGGTGTCTTAGAACTCAGGCTAGTTCTGGTGTAGGTGTCCCTAGCTTTGTAATGAGCTCACCAACTTAGCATACAGCCTTTCCCAACTCCTTGATGGCCTGATAAACCTAACCATGTTGGCTTGGCTGATGTGTTGTTGGCCTGATAAACCCAACCATGTTGGCTTGGCTGATTTGTGTATCTTTGGCTATGTGTAAGCCTGCTTGTTCCTTATTCCTTGGGGAATTCATGCCCAACTCAAGGGTGGTGGCGTTGCTAAGAGATTAAGGATCACATTGGCGTATGGTTGGGTGGAACATTGTAGCAACGTAGCTGGTTGCGGGACGAATTCTTTATAAGATAAGTATTATTGACCATTTTGTCTCTACATTTATACTTACTATTTAATGAATATGATGAATGTGTTGAATGCTTATATGAACGTGTGTTTGCTTCCATTGTATGATATGTATCTCTGCATGTTCTAGTTCAAAGCATTTGGTTTCAATTTTTATATGTATTCATGTTCATGGGGCGGTTTCCCGGATGTTAATGACACTGTAGCATCCTCTTCGCCGATCGGAGGGTCGGGGACGTTACATAGCCTTATCAAGTTATAGATAAAAATTAAAAATGATAGGAGACTGAAAGCGTGCACGACTAAAAGGATGATTGGGGATGAATCCATGTGGGGGGGGGGGGGG
>LPNX010946309.1:99214-114782 GCA_001517045.1 Pseudotsuga menziesii
ATCATAATCAATAGGCTCATGCCTATAAGTGTTAGGTCCAAAATTTGGAATATTACAGTATACCATTTCTTCCCCCCTTATTCTTAACACTGTCCTTGGTGTTCTTTTATTTTGAACTCTCTTGTTCATTCTGGAACATGGAGGTATATGTTTTTCACATTTTATCCTTCATTTCCCAAGTTGCCTCTTCAGTGTTGAATTTATTCCATTGCACCTTTATTTCAATAATGGATCCATTCCGTATAATACATTCCTCCCAGTCTAGGATGTAGAAAGGTTCTGTTTGGAACTCTCCCTTGGGTTCTACCTAAATCACATTCCCATCAACTATATGAGTAGCATAATCTATATACATGTGTATGTGTGTGTGTGTGTGTGTGTGTGTGTGTGTGTGTGTGTGTGTTTTAATAATGAAACATGAAATACATTGTGTAATTTTGTATTAGGCATAAGGTCAAGATGATAGGATATTGTTCATATCTTAGCTAACACTTCGAAGGGTCCACCATACCTTGGTGTTAGCTTGGAACATCTTCCCAAAATCAAAGATCTCTTCTTTGTCTTTACCTTTAGGTATACATGATCACCAATGTTGAACTCTCTTGGAGTTCTTTTTAAATATGTGTAACTCTTTTTTCCTTCTTGGGAAACTTTCAAGTTTTGTTGCACTTCCTTCACCATCTGCTCCATTTCCTTTAACATGTTACGTCCTAAAATAATCCTAGTTTATCCATAACATATGTTCGCAACATGTATTCTAACCTTCAGTTTAACCATCTATTTGATGATGGGAAGCATATCCGGACCTTTAAACATGGACTTCAAAAAAAATACTTGTAAATTTTAAGTCTATATAAGAAATCACAACTTTCAGAATTTGATGTAATAAAAAAAAATTCTTTCATAAGAATATTAGCTATGTTTATTTATTTAAAGGTATATTTCATAGGTATGAAGCGTGCAACTTTACTTAATTCATCAACAACAACCATCATTGAGCTAACTCATTCAAGATTAATTACTTAACTTCTTCAGACACAACTCCCCTCTTCATGCATTTATTTAAGCATTTCTATTTTATGTAAACTTTCTTACATGCATTCAAACATATGAATCTACATAGACTAGTTTATGTACATCGAAGATCATATTATTTAAAATATATTATTTTCATATTGTGCATGCCAATACATAAACACAAAAAATTTCATTCAAATAGTCAATACATCACATAGTATATAACATACCTATGTGTATGTGAGTCCATTAGACCGAACTGCTATTAACGTCATACATGGTTCATTTATTCAATTCTTTTAAATCGAACTTATAACCTAAACTTGTGTTGACAAACTTATGTCACCTATTCTAACATATTTTTAATCTTCCATGACCTAATAGAATCCTCTAGTTTATAAAATACAAATATCAACCTCCATTTTAAAATGTAAAGGATATTCTATAAAATATATAATCATCCATTGTAACAAAACCAAAATAAAAAATACATAATTACCTTAACCATCATCATTTGAAAAAGAGATGTTTGTTTAAAAAGGATGTTTAAATGCATTTGCATGATATTCCCAATTACTTAAATCATAAAAAGATTTTTTACTAATGAATGAAAAGTCTTCGTGTATAGAATCAAATCTTTGTAATTTATATAAACACTAACATGTAAATATCTCACAACTTTATACATTACAATACGTATAAAATTATGTTATTTATAACAATATAATAATCACAACTTTCTATATCCATATTTAAAAAAATAGATATGACCACCATTGCACCCATTAAATCATCAAATACTCTTTGAATGAATCATATAAGATGTATTTTCTATAAATGCATTCTCTTTTCAATCATATTAAATGTAGTACTTTATTTTCATTAAATTTAAAGTGAGTAAAGTACATTCCCTTTAAACAAATAAATGTATTTCTTGTCTTTATATTTATATTATTTATAAGAAAAACATTTTCTAAAAATAAAATTAACAATCATTTGCATTAACATTATCTAAAAGTATTTTACATTCATTTAACTCTTGGAATCATTTGAAAAATATGAGAATGAATTCTTGCAATCTTTCACAAGTATATATATGGAATCTTTTGATAGATACAAAATCATCAAAACTATCAAAATTTAATTTTATTTCAAAAATAAGTGTTACAAGCAATTATTTAAATCTTGAATTTGCTCATTTTATTCTCGATACAAATATTCTACTAATTTTTTTCCCAAATTTCAAAGTTACTTACTTAACTCTTATATATTGACCTCATTCTCTCCTTATATCATTTCAGATTTATAAAATTACTTTCATCAATAATTTTCAAGCTAATGAAGTATCTATGTGTATAAGGGTTTAATAATAAAAATTAATCAATTACAAATGGACTTAATCATTCCAATGCATAACAAATATATATCACTCAAGATGCATAAATATTAAATTGGACACACACACACACACACACACACACACACACACACACACACACACACACACACACACACACATACCATATTGTCACAACCCCCAAATAGTAAAATTTGAAAATGAAATAAAATTTTGCAAATGGTGTATAAGAAACTTATAAGCAATTATAAGCAATTTTGACGGATCACAAGAAAAAATACTCAAACAACTTATTCTACCCTATTTTTTCTTTAAAATATTTATATATTGTGCACATTTACTGTAATGTCCCCAATAATTGAAAATAAAAAATATAAAATTTTATAGGCAAGTAGAAAACTGTTGAAGAGGATCATTATTACTTCTGCGGAATTATATGTGCTACTTAACTTCCTATATCTTAAGAACTACTCGTACTGTCTTGTCAATTCACTATCCATTCAATGATTATTAGTTTGCTTATTTCCTATGTCTTAATTCTATTTTTTAAACTATTTGTAAATTTAGTTATTACTGTTGGTGAGGTAATGATTTGTATAGTTCATTGATTTACTTCTGCACCTATGTACTATGTTTATTAAGTATAACTAACTTAACTTTGTTGATGGGGATAAAGTGGTGGAGTGGCAGGACTAGTTCTCCCATGACGATCTCACAGGTAAGATATTACTTGGTTACACAGGCTTACTTAGTTCAATCGAACTAAGGCACCTTTCTATTTTTCTTACATAGTTTATTACTTGCGATGGTATTGGATGTATAGTGTATTAACAGTCTTGGTCATCGATAACCTGCTGCTAGTTATTAAGTTACCTATCGAACTGATTTTCTGACTTGGTAAGTGTCATTATCATAAATTTAGCCATTAGGGCTAAATTTCCTGTGTATTAATTATTCTCCATTATGGTTTTACTTTCGTCAATATTAGATGTCATTAATATCTTGTTGTGATATGTATATTTTTACTATATGCTCTTTTAACATTTCCTATGTTCTTTTATTGGCAGGTTAATTAAAGGTTCGAGAGCTGACTTGAATTTGATTAAGTGAGAGATTTACATGCAATACTTTATATGCCATGGTGCTTAATCCTGAACACCTTAACATTTATGGTGCTAAACCCTAAGCTCTAACCTATGTACTAAACCTCATTGACAATCCTAAGCAAGGGTATTAAACTTTTGACTAGTGCATCATATGACCAAGTATTATGATAATACTAGCATCGTGTAGACCTAACATTATGGTAACGTTGATGTTCAAAGTTTGGGGTGTTGGTGTTTATAATGTGTGAACCATACGATACAGGGTTTAAGCAATGATATGGAGGGTGGCATGAAAGATTACTATGGAGCAAGTCATGACTATGGGAATGGGTTTATTGAAACGATAATGGGTTCCAGCGTGGTGCATTTAATGCTTCTGGGAAAACATGACAGTCTTCTCATTAGACTTGGCTCACGATGGATGCTTAATCTATTTGAAATTGGGGTTTTGTTGTTTGGCTCTGCATAGAGGTATGGCCATAGAGATGACCCACAACTTGTGAAGGTAAGCCCGCTCGAACTCGTAGGCCTGTACATTAGTTTGGTTTTTATTTTGGAAGGGATGGCATACTTCTCGTCCCTATTTGGTTGTCGACTTGCACATGCCGAAGGGGATAGAGGGAACCGTGGCTACAACCCATTGGGCTCACCATGTTGCATTCGTTGCCATGGTAAGTCTGCTCACCAAGATTTTGGTTTTCCTCCTTTGATCCTGTGGCAAGGATACATTTTGCATCGTTATTTGGTTGGGACTTAATACAATAGAGAATTCTATTTCTCCTTCGGGCTTGAATACAGACTTAGTTTATTTTTAATGGGGAGGCTTTTATGTCGTGACTTGATGTTTAGGCCATTCGGCTCTGTGCAAGGTTTATTTTGGTTATGTAACTTGTTAGTTTTTGTTTTGGGATTTTAAAAGCCATGGGATGCACCATTGGAAGAAATGGTGCCATATCCCATTAGCACCTTACGTAAAACCTTTATGTCGTCCTTCAACTGCGATTATGTACAGACATTTGGGAAAATATATGTAAATTGATATATGGTTTTGATATAATGCAATGTTTAAACTTGATATGTGATTCATGCGATTTTACTACTGTGTTTTTATTGGGCACTATTTGTAAATGAGTCGGGGTTCTTGAAATGGATAGAGGCTTACCCTTGTCAGTTTCTCTATGCACAAATGCTATTGATTAGCTTGGTTAAAGGAATAATTTAGATGTCTTGATAGCATGGGAAAAAGGACATGTCGTCGATGGCATGAGCCTTTGCACAGTGCTGCGATAGATTTTATTTAAAAAGTTTGTGGTAATTGTTTTCTATGTATTATGACATGTAGAGTAGTAACTTATGGATAGTGTGGGTATGGGCCATGCCATCAATGGCATGTGCCTTCCCATAGGCTACGCTAATGTAGCGTAGGGTTTAGATTGGTAGTGACTGTGTAATGTAAATTAAATATTGCTTGGCTGAGGCCATGCTATAGCTAGAGTCCCATGATCTCTCTGCTAGCATAGGCATTTTAATTAACTCTATAATTATCTTTAAGGATTTTAATATTAAACCCCAGCCCGCATACGAATTCGTATTAGCATTGCATGTGTGAGAATGATTATGAGGTTTGATTGTGGTAAGTATAAATAATAGGTATGGGTTGTTTATTTATAACATTGCCTTGGGTCTTGACATCCATGGGAATTGATGTCGCGACCTCTATTTGCAACGATGTAATGTAATGTAATGAATTGAAAAGTAATGTAATGTATTTTGTTTACATTATTGTTCTTATTGTGGATTTTAATTTTGTTTAAACAATGGATTTGTAACTTGTGAGGATCGATACCATGACCTCTGTTAATTAAATAGAACCTTTCTATGTTAATAGAGAGTTATAAGAAATGTTACTTAACGAAGTTTTTAGATGGATTTAAGTTGTGATAATGAATTATGTGACTTGGTTTATGATTACGTAAAAAGAATGGATATTAAATGGATTTATTTCTAAGATATAATGCATGTACTGAAGGTATTGTAATGTACCTCTTATACCTCAGTGCCATTATGAGTGAAAAAGGGGTAAAATTTTTCATTTTTATGTTACTACGAAATGAGTCAATCATGTTAGTGGCATATTTTACCTAGAATTTCAATGAGGCATATCCAATCAAATTCGATAATCTTATAACTTCACGCACTGCAAAACAATAATTCAAAGTTTGATAATCATGTTGTAATATTATACCAAAAATCAACAAAAGGAAAATACCTATCACGACAACCTGCTATATCCAAGGTATCACAATTCATTGTGTTAAGGTTTCCTATTGCAAATTTTTAATGAGATTTGCATAGTCATCTTACTTAATGCATTGCACCAAACATTAGTCATGAACTATAACCTTCCAACCATTTTAATTTATCTAAAATTTTACAACATTAAATAACTATATTCCTATGACAATCCCAAGTCCAAGTAACTAGGTTTTTTCAGAGCTTAAACCTACTGATACCTTCAAAACCTACGATATACTTTGAATCACATCCCACGGACAGTTATAATGACTTTAACCCAAAATATTGTGATATATCAACAATCTCTCACGTTAACAAGTTTTATTTTGATTAGACTGTCAAAAGTAGCTTCTAAAATAAACACTTCAGATACATCATTAGTAACAAGTGTAGACAATAGCTAAAGAACTACACTAGAGAGTTATGTTTGGCATACCCAAACGTCCAAATACAAATGTAAGAAGTGCAATGCCTTGCAAGCATCATGGCATGCATTAGCAGCGTCAATTATGAAATTTACTTGACAGACTGAAGAAAACACAATTTTTTTAGCGATTGTTGAGAACATAAAGTCTAAAAAAATACCAAAATCAAAACATGGAAAAAGTCATTGGATAAATGTGGCTAACTTGACTTCTACAATCACCCTTGGCCTTAATAAGATGCAATGTAAACAAGTACATAGGAGATGCAATCCAACTAAATGATCAATGGTATATAAATTTAAGTTTGACATCAATTTCCGACAACTTTCAACAATCATAAGATATGCATTCCAAGATGCACCGGGAAAGGAGAAGAGTTCTTAGCCCTTTTGACAGAAATTTATTAGATAGAAATCAAATTGAGATGGGATTAATAATTGGAATGTAAAAAAAATAACTCAGTAACAATCTTCCAGGAAATCATTGAGGAAACTCCATAAGTTCATAACAATCCGAGGAAAGTGACCCACAAAAAACTACCTTAAATATTTCAAAAATGCCCAACTGGAACACAAGAGGCCTTACCATAATGCATAAAAGAATCATTCTTTAATATATCAACTTCAACATAAAATATACCATTTAAAGGAACATCCTACACCAATCAACATCAATTCACAACAGAAAAATACTAAAATCAATGCAAGGTACAAAACATGAGAGAGACAATAGTGTACGTGGTTCGCCCATTCCATGGGTTACGTCCACAAAAATTGTCACGTCCTGTGACATTTATTTTATTAAAGAAAAATTTACAATCTGCAACATAATAGCTGCCATTTTTCTTTCGGTTCTCCTCAATCTCGTAACTTATGCAACCATTCGAGGTCATGAATAGTAGTCAGATGCATACACTAAAATATCAATGTCTAAGTTCAAATCCACTACTTAAACAAATTCTACTCCCAAAAGTGAGATGTCAATCTATTGTAAATTATATATATATATATATATATTTATACACCATGTTTCTCATGCATTGTTAATCAATTATGAATCCCATTTAAAAGTAGTAGCTACAATATAGATTTGAACTTAAAATTCCCAGAAATAAAATTGGAATAACATGGACACCCACAACGCACAATGCATACGAAACTATGAGATGCCAAATTGGTTATACAAGGAATGCACACCATTGATCACCCACATGACCAAACTAGAAAATAAAACAGTTACATGTGCAGGGAAAGGACACTGTTAATCACCCCAAAATACAAATTGGGTATGTTAGAAACAGTCCCTGTAACAACAGGTTGTAATGCAAATATACACTGTGTATATATATCAGGGTAAGTGCAGATTGATACTATGAAAAGTCCCAGATTACATTACGAAGTCTAAACATCAAGGAAAAATAGACTGAGCTTCATAGGCATATGCCTTCCAATCGTACAGGTCGCCATGGTATTTTATGGAATCCGATGCATAAAACAACACACTATTCCCATGGTTCACATAAGAGTCCAATGATCAAGTTCGAATCAAAACTTATATCACAATGCTTCGTAAATCAATTGGGAAGATGACACGCATGAACTTGGGCCATGATTTCTCAATCTTTCATGTATAGCTTTGAACTTAATAGAAACAATAAATCTCTGATGACCATCAAAACTCATACAAGGGAAAATCAGTTCTCGCTCGTCTTCTGGATCTCTACGGTGAATCTATTCTACCAACACATACTGAGAAGTATCATTTTGCATAAAAAATATTCATAGAAATATAACACATGGTCTAACTCTTATTGATTCATAGATTCAGCTCGATCTATAAAAACACACGCCAAGGATATTATTCTATTGATATTATATATATATATATATATATAACATCAAAGCACAAGAAGGGCGTATGAAGAAAAAAGACAAAGCATGTGCTGTCATAACGAGCTAAACCCTCCATTCGAGGATCTGGGTTCGTACTCTAAAGAGGTATAATTTCGAAGCATAAGAAGGGTGTAGAACACAGCACACGCTGTCATAACAAGCTGTAACATCCATTCCATGAGCCGGGTTCCTACTCTAAAGAGCTATAATTTCCCAGCATAAGAAGGGTGTATGAACAAACCACAGCACACGCTTCCATGACAAGCTGGAGGCCGCTCATATAAAAAAAATATTCTTATCGAGGCCTCGAAATAAAAGGTGGAATGCATACCAGTTTTTTTCTTAAGATCAATTTACTGGATCAACTTGCTAGGTGCAGGAACGCGTACCAAAGGGTAGCTTAGTCCATGTTCCTCCTTCTGATTAGATCTCCGTTGCAACTCTATCCCGGTCTGAGAACTCGCTCACAAAGCAAAGGTCCCTCCTAAAATGCAGATGTCATTATTCAAAACCCACCAATCCCCCTTGCTTCTCCAAAGTTCAGGGATTTTTTTTTATCTCCACCCTGCCCAATGTAAGCTTTTCCCTCATAATTAAATAACCCCTAAAAAGGATATTCCCCCACGAGGAAACACACTAAAAACTGTCCTCTAAAGAAGGAAAAGGAATAAATATTTTCCTTTGTTTGCTTCTCCGCACTAAGGAAATAAATAAATGCTTTCCTCTGATCGCTCTTCCCCACTAAGGAAGGAAATAAATACTTTCCTTTGAGCGAGTTTAAAAAATCAGGAAACATTTGGCATAGGGGATAATGTTCATCTGAACATAAATGCATATATAAAGTATTCCCAGATATTCCATCACGCGGATGGAATGTTGCTTGCCTAGAATTTAGATTGTTTCTTAATCATAAATATTTATGCATATATGTAAGTTTATACATATACAAAATCCCCTTTTAAATATATGTTATTATATATTTAAAATGGTCTAAAGCCTACTATTATAATTTGATGTACACTCTTATAGAGGCATTTATAACACCCAAATATATCATCATATATTTAAATGGTACAACGCCATTTATTATTCAATGTACGTTTGATAATTTCATTTATTATTTTTTTTTTAAGGCGGCCATGACCTATGGTCCGTTAATTTCATAGGTTGGTTTCCCCCTCTTAAGTTTTAACTACTTTTCTTTTTTTCTTTTTTCTTTTTATACGTCAAGTTAACAACAAACAAAAAAAATAATTGATTGCGACTCCCTCTAACTGGTGTTAGTCGAAATAAAATTAGTGCGGAGGGTATCCTTGTTGGGATCATCTCTGTGAAGTAGGGATTCCCCTACATGGAGAAGCTTTTTCTAATACCGACATACATCAAACGATAGATAAGACTAAGTTATCACTTAATCTCTCTTTTAGTTGTTCGCCTTCAGCCCTTGTGGGCTTAGTTGACCATTGTTAAGTGGCGTCCATGCACTGGTCTCCTGAGCCTGTCTTTTTTGGTAACTAATTCACGTTGAGTTCCGGTTCTTGTTTTTGGTGGGGCCTTGGCCTTGAGCTCCTCACCAGAACAATTACACTTTAACATTTTTACAATTACAAAATATTCATGGTACAACAAGCGGGACATTACATTCTCCCTCCCTTGAAATTAACATCGTCCTCGATGTTCCAATTTCCAACCAATTTGTTGCTTCTCATGAGTCATCTTTCTTGCTTCATCTGCATCATTATGATCTTTGTCGATCTTTCTGTATCTTCTCAAGTCACCATCATTCAAGAACTGCATTTTTCTTGCATCAAACTCGTGTCTAGCCCAATTTCCTTCAATACAGCATATGAAAAATTATGATTCAACCTTAAACATAAGCCATTGATTCTTTTATATTATAACAATCTACAATTTTCTAGTGTTCCTTGGTGTCATAATACCCAATCATTTTCATAATGCAATTTATTCATTAATACAACATATTTACTACCCCTTTGGGGGTTGGTCCACCCTTTGGATAGCTATGTCATTCTCGACCTGAGGAGAAATCCTTTCTTCATATTTCACATTAAGCATGTAACAGTTTAATTACTTAAAATTCGTTAAAACACATTATGCTCGTTACGTTTTCCCAACATTCTTGGGTGGACTTACAACAAATTTTTGAGGTTACTCTCCCTTTTAACCACTAGTTAAAATTTTTCCCCTCAATGACATCAAACAACGTCCTGTCTTCCAGATGTCCAATTTTTTTTGCCTAGGTCTTTTTGCCACACCATATTCCTAACACCAAGGTGCTCACGTGGCAAATCACTTGCCTAACACCATTGTGCTCTTGCAGCATATATGCCTAACACCAACGTGCTCACGCGGCAATCACTTGCCTAACACCATGGTTCTCCCACATCATTCAATTTTTTCCTTGTTTGTATTCAATGTAAATTTTAACCTTGACTATTTGCAACACACACTCGTTGGTGCTTAGCATCACTTTACTGTCATTGTCCTGATTCTTGAATTAGCTACATGGTCAGTCAAAGCATTCATTGATAACCCAAAATTTAATTAATCATTTAATCATTAATTTATGAGTTATATAACCTTGTAAATCATCTAGAGACATCACTCCATACTCTTTTCTGAGTAATTGAGCACAGCTTTCATACACAGGCGGATTTATATACCATAATGTACGTTGATTGTAGCAATGGTCATAATCTCAGTGAAGCCTGCAATGTTAGTATGTAAAAAACATCATCCAAAGTTAGTCTTTGGTTGTAAACCTCGATATTTGACAATTATAATAAGTAAAACATCAGCCATACTTAACCTCATTATCTACGGCATCAACTATTCTTCTAACAGTCAACTCCGACTGATAGGGTTCCTGGCATATCCTGCCATGTTAGCATATAACATTGTACAACATTCATCAACTCACTTATTTTCAATATCAATATCTTTAGATAATCAAATCCATATAAGCTCTTAAAAATTCCAATCTCAAAATGACCCAAGCACAACAATGCTATGAAATTCTCACTGGCTTTAATCACAACACTACCAACAAGATCCTTCAATCTAGCACTAGAATCAATTCTAGGGTTCTTACTAGAATCTACAAATAGAAATATGATATCAATAAGCATCCATTCCAACAAATAGTTTATTTGGCTACTAGATCAATACCCAAAGTGAAAATACCATCCATCAGCTAATCAAAACATACGATAGTTCAAAAACTCTAGTCCGAGCACAAGGAATCATTTCTAAAACATTCACCAATAAGAGCATGCTTCTAAGAATTCATTTACTTACAATTATGAAGCTGGTACTTGTAACTATACAAAAACTTTTCAGTATGTATAACATCATTCACTAATATCCAATATACCCCTAGCAAGAGTCAACAAGGATCACGAAATAAATTCGCCAGACTATCTCTTTAAAGATTTCAATGCTCAATCCAACACTATCATGAACATAAAGAGATAGTGTTTGACTTGTATTTATATGCCACTTTAGTGAACAAGCAATATGTTTAAAACACAAAACTTCAATACCTCTATTAATGGATTTCTAATCACAAAATCATTATCAATTTTCAATCCTTCATTTTACTACCAGGTCAAGAATTGTGTCAAACCTTCTTTAAGCATTAAATTAGATCCTTAGTATTCAAATCACAAGAGAGGAGAAAAAGAGTCAAAGGAAAATTCACCAATAATTAGATTTTCAATTAGTATAATTTCAACATTCAACTACAAAAACAAGTTCAGAATTGATGCCTATGTAATCAATTTAATTTGGAAGCCAAATAAGGATTTCAACCTAAATATTCAACCAAAAGGGTCAATGTTGGCAATCCAACATAATTAAAGTTTACTGTCAAGGTTATCAACCAATTTCAATAAGCAATGAACTCAGATCTGAAGCAAATGATACCAATGTTAAGTGCAAAGTTGTTGGAGGACTGATGGCATTCACTTTCAAGATTTATATACTCGATGATTTAGATAACAAAAGCAATTCTTCAACAGTGTTAATTCACAAAGAGATTACACAGGAAAAAAGCCTTTCAAGGTACGATAAGCCTAGTTTCAGATGTATGACATGGTTGTCATCAAACCACCCAAAATGTTATGATGAGTAGATCATCCATAATGTTACAATGAGTAGATCAAGTAACCAATGATTATGTTAGTAACCTAGGCCATGATACTTGCATCTGGTTGTTTATCAAATTATTTAACTAGAATATTAGGTTTGTGGAATAACTGCAAATCTAGGACAGCAGAGAATGCGACTCTTTAGGTCTTTAGGTAATTAGGTAACCCTTTAAATGCTACCTTTTAACAACACTAATCACTGTGTTTTACGATGTAACCTATCACAATCCACATGGAATTCTAAGAATCATACATCATGTCATTAACAACAATTTAACTCCCACATTATTATTATAGTAGAAGGTACTTTCACCGACCAGGAGTTTAGAAGACTCTTATACCTTACCCATAATTTAATTGTGCAGTTTAAAATTAAAAACGTAAACAATCGTATTAACCATTCATAAATCCTTTCAAAAGAAAATCAAGGAAATAACCAGATACCTATGTACTTATGTCATCGACTTAACGTGGAATTGGAAAAGAAATAATGACCATCTTTTGTGATCTGAGGAGATGTTCCTCCTTCTCCTGCACCACTACAAGTTCAATAAACATTTGCATTTGGTACAACTTAAGGTACCTGGATTGGCCGAACAATGTGAACTTGTTGATTTTCTATTATAACAGAGCAAAAAAAATCAATTGTTAGTTAAAACAAAAATATGCAGAATCATTTTAAGCCCAATAGGCCCGAGCGTTTTAACTCCCGCTCTGATACCATATGTAATGTACCTCTTATACCTCAGTGCCATTATGAGTGAAAAAGGGGTAAAATTTTTCATTTTTATGTTACTATGAAATAAGTCAAGCATGTTAGTGGAAGATTTTACCTGGAATTTCAATGAGTCATATCCAATCAAATTCGATAATGTTATAGCTTCATGCATTGTAAAACAATCATTCAAAGTTTGATAATCATGTTGTAATATTATACCAAAAATCAACAAAAGGAAAATACCTATCACGGCAACCTGCTATATCCAAGGTATCACAATTCACTGTGTTAAGGTAGCCTATTGCAAATTTTTAATGAGATTTTACATAGCCATCTTACTTAATGCATTGCGCCAAACCTTAGTCATGAACTATAACCTTCCAACCATTCTAATTTATCTAACATTTTACAACATTAAATAACTATCTTCCTGTGACAATCCCAAGTCCAAGTAACCAAGTTTTTTCAGAGCTTAAACCTACTTATACCTTCAAAACCTACAATATATTTTGAATCACATCCCATGGATAGTTATAATGACTTTAACCCGAAATATTGTGATATATCAACAGTATCTCACGTTAATAAGTTTTATTTTGATTAGACTGTCAAAAGTAGCTTCTAAAATAAACACTTCAGATACATCATTAATAACAAGTGTAGACAACAGCTAAATGACTACACCAGATAGTTATATTTGGCATCCCCAAATGTCCAAATACAAATGTAAGAAGTGCAATGCCTTGCAAGCATCGTGGCACACATTAGCAGCTTCAATTATGAACTTTACTTGACAGACTGAACAAAACACAATTTTTTTAGCAATTGTTGAGAACTTAAAGTCTGAAAAATACCCAAATTGAAACATCGAAAAAGTCATTGGATAAATGTGGCTAACCTGACTTCTAGAATCACCCTTGGCCTTAATAAGATGCAATGTAAACAAGTACATAGGAGATGCAATCCAACTAAATGATCAGTGGTATATAAATTTAAGTTTGACATCAATTTCTGACAACTTTCAACAATCATAAGATAAGCATTCTAAGATGCACCGGGAAAGGAGAAGAGTTCTTAGCCCTTTTGACAGAAATTTACCAGACAGAAATCAAACTGAAATGCGATTAATCATTGGAATGTAAAAACATAATTCAGTAATAGTCTTCCAGGAAATCATTGAGGAAACTCCATAAGTTCATAAAAATCCATGGAAAGTGGCCCACAAGAAACTACCTTAAATATTTCAAAAATGCCCAACTGGAACACAAGAGTCCTTACCATAATGCATAAAAGAATCGTTCTTTAATATATCAACTTCAACATAAAAGATACCATTTAAAGGAACATCCTGCACCAATCAACATCAATACACAACTGAAAAATACTAAAATCAATGCAAGGTACAAAACATGAGAGAGACAACAATGTACGTGGTTTTCCCATTCCATGGGTTACGACCACAAAAATTGTCACGTCCTGTGACATTTATTTTATTAAAGAAAAATTTACAATCTGCAACATAATAGCTGCCATTTTTCTTTCAGTTCTCCTCAATCTCGTAACTTATGCAACCATTTGAGGTCATGAACAGTAGTCAGATGCATACACTAAAATATCAATGTCTAAGTTCAAATATAATACTTAAACAAATGCTACTCCCAAAAGTGAGATGTCACTCTGTTATAAATTTTATATATATATTTATACACCATGTTCCTCATGCATTCTTAATCAATTATGAATCCCAATTAAAAGTAGTAGCTACAATATAGATTTGAACTTAAAATTCCCAGAAATAAAATTGGAATAACATGGACACCCACAAGGCACAATGCATATGAAACTAAGAGATGCCAAATTGGGTATACAAGGAATGCATGCCATTGATCACCCACATGACCAAACTGGAAAATAAAAGAGTTATATGTGCAGGGAAAGGAAACTATTAATCACCCCAAAATACAAATTGGGTATGTTAGAAACAGTCCTGGTAACAACAGGATGTAATGCAAATATACATTGTGTATATATATATGGGCAAATGCAGACCGATACTATGAAAAGACCCATATTACATTACGAAGTTTAAACATCAAAGAAAAACAGACTGAGCTTCACAGGCATATGCCTTCCTATCGTACAGGTCGCCATGGTATTTTATGGAATCCAATGCATAAAACAACACACTATTCCCATGGTTCACATAAGAGTTTACTGATCAAGTTCGAATCAAGACTTAGATCACAATGCTGGAAACCAAAGAAAAACTTAAAAACGTAAGTAGTAAATCAATTGGGAAGACAACGGGCATGAACTCTCAATCATTCAGGTATAGCTATGAACTTATAAAATAGAACAATAAATATTTGATGACCATCAAAACTCATACAAGGGAAAATCAGTTCCGGCTCGTCTTTTGGATCTGTACGGTAGATCTATTCTACCAACACGTACTAAGGAGTATCATTTTGCATAAAAAAGATTCATAGAATTATAAAACATGGCCTAACTCTTATTGATTCATAGATTCAGCTCGATCTATAAAAACACATGCCACGGATATTATTCTGCTGATATAATATATATATA
>LPNX010946309.1:115196-158314 GCA_001517045.1 Pseudotsuga menziesii
ATAATTCCAAAGCATAATAAGGGTTTAGAAAAACACAGCACACACTGTCATAACAAGCTGGAACCTCCATTCCATGAGCTAGGTTCCTACTCTAAAGAGATATAATTGCCCAGAATAAGAAGGGTGTATGAACAAACCACAACACACGCTGCCATAACAAGCTGAAGAATGCTCATATAAAAAAATATATGCTTACCAAGGCCTCGAAATAAAAGGTGGAATGCATACTAGTTTTTTTCTTAAGATCGATTTACTGGATCAACTTTCTAGGTGCAGGAACACATACTAAAGGGTAGCGTATTCCATGTTCCTCCTTCCGATCAGATCTCCGTTGCAACTCTATCCTAGTTCGAGAATTCGCTCACAAAGCAAAGGTCCCTCCTAAAATGCAGATGTCATTCTTCAAAACCCACCGAGCCCCCTTGCTTCTCCAAAGCGCAGGGATTTTTTTTATCTCCAGCCTGCCCAATGCAAGCTTTTCCCTCATAACTAAATAACCCCCGAAAAGTATATTCCCCCACGAGGAAACACACTAAAAACCGCCCTCTAAAGAAAGAAAAAGAATTAATATTTTCCTTTGTTTGCTCCTCCCCACTAAGGAAAGAAATAAATACTTTTCTCTGATCGCTCTTCCTCACTAAGGAAGGAAATAAATACTTTCCTCTTAGCGAGTTTAAAAATCAAGCAACATTTGGCATAGGGGATAATGTTCATCCGAACATAAACCCATATATAAAGTATTTCCAAATATTCCATCACGCGGATGGAATGTTGCTCGACTAGAATTTAGATTGTTTCTTAATCATAAATATTTATGCATATATGTAAGTTTATACATATACAAAACCCCCTTTTAAATATCTATTATTATATATTTTAAATGGTCTAAAGCCTAGTATTTTCATTTGATGTACACTCTTATAGAGGCATTTATAACACCCAAATCTGTCATCATATATTTAAATGGTACAACGCCATTTATTATTTGATGTACGTTTGATAATTTCATTTTCGATTTTTTTTTAAGGCAGCCACGACCTATGGTCCATTAATTTGATAGGTTGGTTTCCCCCTCTTAAGTTTTAGCTACTTCACCTTCTTTTTTTTTATAGGTCGTGTTAACAACAAACAAACAAAAAGAATTGATTGTGACTCCCTCTAACTAGTGTTTGTCAAAATAATATTAGTGCGTAGGGTGTCGTAGTTGGGATCATCTCTACAAAGTAGGGATTCCCTTATAGGGCGAACCTTTTTCTAATACCGGCATACTTCAAATGATAAATAAGACTAAGTTATCACTTAATCTCTCTTTTAGTTGTTCGCCTTCAGCCCTTGTGGGATTAGTTGACCATCGTTAAGTGGCGTCCATGCACTAGGTCTCATGAGCCTGTCTTTTTAGGTAACTAATTCACATTGAGTTCTTATTCTTGTTTCTAGTGGGGCCTTGGCCTTGAGCTCCTCACCAAAACAATTACACTTTAACATTTTTACAATTACAAAATATTCAGGGTACAACAAGCAGGACATTACAAGTATTTTTAATGTATATTGTTTATATGCTTGCAGACCTTGAAAGGTCTTGGATGGATTATTTGAATTGACAAATAAATGCATAGATAGTTTTATAAAGGTTTATACATGATAGTTTTATCTATATGTATGTATAGTAATTTTATAAAAGAATGAGTGTGGTTGTAAATGATACCCTAGAGTAACTATAAATTATATTTATTCCTTCAACCTACTCCTATGGTTAAATCTATTATAATTTAAAATACATGTCTCTACTGACAAATGTAATATGTCCGCAGAGATATAAGTAATAGATGAACAATTAAAAGACATGACTAGAATTACCTATTCTACAGTATAAATTTCTGAATATGAAATGAATACATAAAACAAATTTTAAAGATGGGAGCCTAGCTATATAGAACTTATGAAAAACTTTCCAATCCTATGAATATTGATGAGAAATAAGGTCCCTAACAAAATATAGGTGTCACTTTAATTACCTAGGGTTAGTAAAATATATAGAATCTTTTACATAAAGCAGCCTGCATTTACCCTAGAAATTCCTTTTGACATGCTAAGAACTCGTACCTGTGATTTATCTTCCTGAAGCTCCTTTAATGGCTAAACCTGTACACTGTGATTTATCTCCCTGAAGCTCCTTTAATGGAGGAACCTACACACTTTTCAAATAATGAGCATTGTTAATTTAAGACATGTCTGACTTATGATTTTGATGACCAAATCACTTGGGAACTACCACGTTCCTCCCAACCATAATCTAGAACCGTTTCTGGTTCTAATCCGGATCCCCCCGAGCTCGACTCCAACATGCAAGTACCTTAGAGCTCCTAAGGTAGGGTTTCCTATCTCATATTCATATTCTGAATCAGTCCTCTTTTCTTTACAGGAGAAAATTCTCTAAGAAAACACTTGAGAGCAAAAATAGGCAGAACAATAATTCTCCAAGAGAAAAATTAGAACCCCGAGCCTTTTCTTAGCTTGAGTCTTTATAGGCATACTTTTCATTCAAGGGAGTAGTTAAATCAAGAAATCCTTGATTTCATGATTTAACTTTTTGTTTTAATTTACTCGAGTAATTTTCAATTCTTAACCTAGAAACTTTTAACTAGTTCCTAGTTAGTCTTTCATGGATATTTCCACTATTTATAAATATTTTAATAATAAATAGTAATTGGTGGAGCTTCTTTTCATCCTTTATTAAATTATATAATTAATCATAATTAATTATTTATACATACTATGTATAAAGTACATAGTATTAAAATACTTGTTAGCATTTGTCTTCGGGCATCATGCATCATGATTCCTACACTTAACGACACTTTTTCCTGAAGGTCAAAAAGAAAGATGGCTTAGGTCTACTAGGCTAGGCAACTTTAAACATCCTTGCATGTTGGATTTCCCTTGTATAACGTGGTAGCTCTTCAGTACTTTGATGAGAATACATAAATTTGAAATTTCATTTAATCACTTATAAATAACTATGATAATGATCAATATTCTTCTTGATTCATTTTCGCTCGAGAGTTTATTAAATTCTTTTCATTAACCCTTAGCACTTACCAGAGCCCATATTCACCATCTATAGCAGGGAGTTACAAACATAGTGATATTGCACAGCTTTCGCTCAACACTAAACGATAGGATGTACTTGTACGATACACCTAGGGATACAATGACCAAAGATCTAATCCTCTAGAGCTTATGCTCAACATAAACATGGATGCTTCAGAGCTTATTCCCAACATTTCCAATTATATTTTCATGTGTTCGAGAGCTTTATGCTCAACACAATTGTAAGTACTAATGTTCTCCAGAGCCTCTCGCTCAACACAAGACATCTTATTGATCATGTGCTTCAGGGTCCATGGCCAACATAAACATTTCATCAATCATGTGCTTCAAGGTCCACACCCAACACAAACATATATATACATATATATCATCAACAATTGGCTCACGTCCAATATACAAAACAAATCATCATGTTTATATGCAGTGGGGTCCTTGACCCAATATAAAATAAAACATCAATATAATTACCATGATCAATAGGCCTATGCAATAAATGGTAGGTTCAAAATTCGGGACATTACATTTACATTTTCATAAAACTCATTTCTATAAAACATCATGCAAACCCAAAGTAAGAATTTGTTTGAAACATCAAAATACACACTTTATTGCCATGTGAATTAATCGTCAACTAAATGAATCTTTATTTTTTTTTTTAATCAGACACACGTAAAGCGAACATATATATATATATATATATATATAACATCTCCATTATCTATCCACGAAATACCTCTCTTTGATGATATAAATTTAAAGTGAAAAAATATATACAAAACATCAACTATATATATATATATATAAATGCTTATAACTCCAACTATATTCTAAAAAGAGCCTCACGATGTAAGTTACCCAAGATTTCGCCCTCACTAACTAGATCTAAAGATTTATGTCCCAACTCACTTAAAAAGACAAAGTCAAAAGTTACCTTGGCCATGAACAAGAAAATCAAAGAGTTGTCAACTGCTAGTCTCAACTGAAAGCTGGAGATATCCTACGATTTTAACTACCAGACGTCGGGTGAAAACTACGGCATGACTAGAGTATGATAGTCATAACTCAGGTTTAATGGAGCATGGCTAAAGATCAGGATATCTGCCACGAAAAAAAAAGGGAAAAAAACCAGAAGCGTCATATGAGATTCCGTCCATATGAATTTTTTTCAAAAAATAAACGTTCCTCTTTTCTACTATAGCGTGAGGCAAAAATGGATTAGTTCAAAATATTAGTTTAAGATGTAAAACATAAACCGTAAAGCAACGTCAAATATAAATGTATTTCTTTAGAAGTTGGGATAAAATTAGCATGGATAATACACTTATATTTCAAGGAGTGTACTTCTGACATTGATCGCTGCAAATATGACATGCAAGTGATTCACCTGATTTCAACGATGGCTTGACAAATTATAAATTTAAATTTTTAATTCAATTTAATGCCAAGTAATCCAAGGGTATACTATGGATTGCACCTCTCTTATTACTTTACACAAAGAGAGCCTGGGATGTTTGTGGTTATTCATAATATGTGTTGATTTTTCTTATTTGGAAATAAGTACAAGAAAGGAACAGGCAGATAGGTTATCCCCATGAGGTAGGAATTCCCTGCCATAATCAAGAGAAGTTAAGAGGTATGTTTTCGAGGTTCCAACCATTTTGGATGATATTATACTGTGACATAAGTAAAAAATAAATCTACTTCTATTATTATTATCGTTATTTGTACTTACTTGTAAGTATCCTTGGGGATTTAACTTGTCTATATTATTCATTATCATATAATAACGACCTAATAATTTCCAACTATTTATATTTACTTCTTAGATACTTCTCCATAATTTACATCCACTTAACAATATATGTAATAAGCAATTTATAATATGAAAAATTATATATACACACATTCCTATAATGCCTTCATATATATGTTACCATTATTTTAAAGGATAGATGGTTCTTCCTAACTTCATATTTAAAGTTGGTTTTACAATGATAAAGAAATTCCTTTATGATCGATATCAAACCCACAACTCTTTTAAGAAAAATATAATATTATAATTCAATTATTTAAAAATAAAGTTTGTAACTCATCATTATGTCTAAATCACAATTCATGTTTATATAAAGGTAACTCTCACGAGTGCTATACTTTTCAATTAAAATAATACTAAATAAAATAAAATATTTTTCAATTAAAATAATAGTAAATAAAATAAAATAAACTTTTCACATAATATAATAATAAATAATAATAAAATGATTTTTTTTTTTAAATATATCCATTAAAGTAACACCTATTTAAATTTACCCTTTCTTATAAAATCCATACATCAATGGTATCTTAACGACGCTATTATGTGTAAACCCGTTCAAATTCATGTGTAATACTATCTTAGAGTAATTTCTCCCATTCTACTCCGCATATAATACTCTAATTATCATCTTACCACTATAAAATTCTTATTTTATAATCATTGAAATCTGCACGTACATTATAAATCTAAACATATTTTCCAATGCATTACCATTACTATATCAGCAGCACAATAATATATGTAACAGATCTCAACTATTAGACTTGGTCCAAAAATAATGGACACGCAGAGCTCTAATCACATAATCGCTTTAAGCGACCAACCTTCTCTAATGTTGGGAACGTGAACAAAAAGGATGGTCAATTACAGGAGTGGTCATCCAACCATTCACTTGTTGTTAAGACGGTAAGGAGAGAGATCGATATCGTGATTCTTTATACCCATAACTAGACGTTACTCCAACGTAACTAAATCCTGATCCGCTGGGATTCGCTTGTGTCCAACTGCATACTAGGTGCGTTAACACAGAGTTACCATCTGCTAACCATGTCAAGGTCGGATTTTTTCAATGATAATAGCACTGGCAGCCATAAATTCGGCTATGGCCCCGATGGTTGTTGTCTAATAAAAGATTGGGGGTTCAAATTCAACATGGGGAAAACATATACTCCGACAGATCTTATAGGTGGAGAGATAATACAAAAAGGATAAGGAGTTCTCAAGTATGGAAATATTGACTACGGTTATCATTAGTTGCTGAAAATATACAAATACACAGAGTGGGAATGCGTAGCGCGCAGCCTCCCAAGTGTTTTCTCGGTTGATTGCAGTAAGAGAGAAAAAATAAAATTCTTACTTCCTAAGATCTGTCGCATTCGAATGAGTTTAATTTGATTTCAAGCTACCAAAAACGGGCTTTATTATGCTGATTAAAGCATAGATTTAAGAGAAGAAAAGAAACATCACAAGTAAATAAGGAAGGCAGCAAAACTAATAACCAAGAAGGGTCAGACAGAGAAAACGGGTCCAAAAGGCGATCTCGAAATAAAAATTTTAGGGGACGATTGGATAATTTTTTAATTTTTATTTGAAAAACACAAGAATTCAACATTTGATTATTCTTAGGTGAAATGGATTTGACTGCCATATGCTATATCTAAGTTTCAACTCATGAAATAAACACTAAAACAATTTGTAGAGAAACTTTTGTGTTGGATTTAAAGGAGTATTCCATAATTTTGTTTTTCATAAAAAAATATGTGATTTATATATAATATAATAAAAGAAACAATGTTTCAACAGATTAACAGTCCTTAGTAATTTTCGTCTTGTATCCGATCGATATGACAATTAAAACGATAGACTTTGCAAATCTAAATCAAGAACCAATTCATTCAAATAAAATGTATACATAACAATTTAAACCAAGATTTTAGTGATTCATTCCAAAGGTCTAGTTAAATTTAAAGAAAATGTCTAGCAAACTGGCTACTTGATTTCAACAAAATGCAACATAGATCATACTTTTATTAAATACACTTCAGCCATCTACTAATAGTCCATTTAGGGTTCATTTCATTGGTAAACAAAACAAACATAAGTCAATGCTGAAGTATATGACAAAACAAGTTAGATCTACTTACTTAAAATATTGCAGGCAAAAAGAAACACTCTGTTAAGGTTGCTATTATAAAACTACAACTCACCTATAATGAGGGAAAGCCAATGTTGAGCCCTCGTGTCCAAGCTTTTGAAACTTATTTGAACCTTATGCTCATATACCATATTGTAACAACCCCAAATGTAACGCACCTAGAACTGAACAAAATAAATATTTATTATTTATTTGTGAAAACATTATGTTAATTTTATTTGTAAACTTTTATGATCGAATGGGTCAAGGATGACTCTAGTTGAAGAATTATTTATTTTAATAATTAAAAAGAAGAGACACCTATCCAAGAGAGATATTTAAATGAGAGTTTACTAACCCACTAGGAGGAATGAACATTTGTAGAAGGCTCGTTGACAAGTGGCAGCACTAGCATTTCACTTTCTAGTTGTTGCATGAATCATAATCCCTAAAAATGTGTTCATGTTCCATGAGAGAGGGAACTGAGCTGTTGGCTCATTTAATTCCAAAACGTATCCAAAGACCTAGGCAATCTTATAAATATCATCAAATTGGGTAGGAGGCTCACTACTCATTTGATTTCCAAGTGAGTGAACCTTGTGATTACTGCAAACTGAAAGGTTAGGCACACAAGGAATTTGATGAGGGGATAGCTAAAGTTGAATCGTTGAGTTAAGTCTCATACTGAGTGCTATGATTCAGCAAATTTCTGTGTGGGATATTATCGAGTGATCTTCGTCCTAGTGTTTCAGTGAGCAGGCTCGGGGGATCTTAAGCAAGTAATATTGGCTTCTTAAGGAAAAGGTTGGGTGGAACAGTCTCCTTTGGGTGTTTTTCCCCTTATACAATTATCCAAGTTCCTACTCTGTGTTCTTATGAATAATTCTTGTTGATGTAGGATGTATATGTAAATTGTTAAATTGCAGTTACCTATCGATGAAGCATTGTGTATGCTTGTTGGTAGAATCATCTTCCATTTTTTTAATCACAAATTTGTACAACGATAGTACCATGTAAATAAGATTTTGATCTGAACATAAATCTATAGAGCTGGATATTGTTGTTATGTTATGGAACGATTTCAATAATTGAATGATTTTAGAATTGATGAGTTGCATCTGACAAATGGAATCTTCTATTGCAAACCTTATTCCTATAATTTAACATTGTTTTCCTAATCTGTACCAATTCAACTAGATCTTCATTAATTTTGTTTCTCAATTTTAGCACACCAATTGGAATATTTATGTTGGTTCTGAGTAAAATGTATTGAATCATCTATTTTTCACGACATCAGATGTCTTTATTGTTCATTATTTGTTTCATTTGACTTCTGTAATCCTTTATTAATTCTACTTTACAAACTCAATATGTCGAATGAAGCTATAATACTTGTTTATAGTTTAGATCTTAAATTATAAAACTTAATCACAGTTTAGATCTGATTTTTCAATATTGAAACTGAATTGATTTGCATAGAGAAAAAAAATGTAATTAAACAATACAAATACTATAAGCCACTTACTGTAGTTAGGTAATTGTTCTCAAATAATGATTAGTCAGTAGAACAATGGTTGAGTTGTAATAAATAAGATAGTTTTCGGATCGAAGTAACTGCAATGAGCAAAACCACAAATCAGACCCAAAACCCTTGATTTTCGTAAAGTTAAACATGAATATAAAATTAACGGTCCAGATCTAGTCCACGTTGAGATCAACGGTTCACAGTGGTCAGGAAGATAGAATTGTAGAAGTTTAGATCTGAAAGGTTGAAAAACCGACTTCCTCAATCCGCTAGGCTAGACGTCGATCCACAAGTTTAGCAGATCAAGGATTGAGAATTCACCAACAAAGAAGATCGAGGATGAAGATTGGTCAAGAAAGTTTCATTGGAAATCCATATAAGAATTCATATCAATGGTTAGGATTAGATCCATAGAAGAGATCTACGGTCAAGTTTCTTTTTCACAAGGATCAATTGTATGGAGAGACAGAGGAGCAAGTTATATTTTTAAGAAGCTTCAAACTTCTAAGTTTTGCAGCATAAGGAAAGAAACGGAAGACGAAAAGAATAAAGTTTGAAGTGATCATTTTGATAATTTTTTTACTTCTGAGTTTTGCAGTAGAAAGCAGAAAGTGGAATCCAGAAAGAAGAAATTTGAAAGTGATTGTTTTAAGAGATTTCTGACTTTCGAGTTCCACACGAGAAGGAGGAAAGAGGAAGCCGAAAAGAAGTAAGTTCAAAGTGATCATTTTAATAAGTTTTTGACTTCCAAGTTTTGTAGTGAAAGGTGAAAAGAGAAAGCCGGAAAGAGGAAAGTTCAAAGTCATAGTTTTAAGAAGTTTCTCATTTTCGAGTTTTGCACCCGAAGGCGGAAAGAAGAAGCGAGAAAGAATAAAAATTCAAGTGATCGTTTTAAGAAGTTTTCGACTTTCGTGTTCCGCAAGGGAAGGCGGAAGGTGGAAGCTGAAACGAAGAAAGTTTAAAGTGATCATTTTAAGAATTTTCTGACTTCCAAGTTTCGCAGTGGAAGGAAGAAAGCGGAAGCTGGAAAGAAGAAAGTTCAAGTGATTGATTTATGAAGTTCCGACTTTCAAGTCGTGCAGCGAAAGGAGTAAAGCGGAATGCGGAAAGCCAAAATATCAAGTGATCATTCAATCACATTTCTGACTTTCGAGGTTCACAGCGGGAGGTAGAAAGTGAAAGACAGAAGGGCAGAAAGGTCATTTTAGTGTGGAAATGTCTATTATGGTTTCATAATGGATCTAACAATTGCAGAGAAACTATTACAAGGGTCCTTACACCCAATGATGATCATACAAGGATGATTTTAACCTTTAATTATGGCCAGGGTTTCTTTTTATTTGTATTCCCTCATAACAGTTATAAATTTGCAATTAATATGTCTAAAAATATATGGTTATGGAAATATTTTATTATATTGAATTTCGAGGTATGTTACATATGATAATAGAGCGAGTTTTCAAACACTAGGACCGATTGACTCACTCACATGCAAACAGGAAAAAAAATATACTCATCATGTTTTACATTTATTTCTATATAGAAATATAAAATTTGTTTTGCAGGAAAATGGAGGGTGCTCAAGCATCTGCTGAAAATGGATCTCAGCACAAAAATGCAGATAATATTTATGTAGAACTAAATAATTCACCTTCTGAGTTACTAGAAACAGTTAAAGAGTTAAAAGGTGAGCTACAAACTATAAAAATACATAATGAAAGAATTCTGGAATTGAATAAGATGTTATTAGACAAAATACATGACATAAAAAAGAATGTATATGAAATTGATTCTGAAATAGTATCCAACAAGCATAAGATAAAGAAATCAAAATATTATGATAGTGAATCTTCTTTATAGGTTAATGCAAGGTCACATAGGGGAAGATACAAATACATAAGTGAAAGTAGTGAAAGCGACTATGAACCTAGAAGAAGGAAATATAAACCTTATGAATAAATTTATAGGGAATTTGAAAAGATAAAGCCTCCCATGTTTAACAGAGAAGTAGAAAAAAGTTAAGAAGCCAAGGGTTAGTGGTGAGGAATGAAGAAATATTTTCAAATTTATAATTATTCTAACAGACTAAAAGCATAGATGGCTATATACAACCTAACTGAAAAGCTGATATATGGTGGCAAGACATAAAAAGAGTTAAGAACCTTAGGGAGGAGTATCTAACGTGAGATTCTTTAAAAAATAGTTTAAGATGAAGTTTTTGTTCCTTAGAGTATTACAAGGAAAGATCTAAGGAATTTCATGAACTAAAATTGGGTTCAATGACAATGAAAGAGCTAAGTAGAAAATTTCTAAGTCTGTTAAGATATGTACCTTATATAATTGATGAAAAACCCAAAATACAAAAGGTTTTTATTATGTCTTCCCACTAGTTTCAAACATATAATTGAGTTCGATAACCCAAAAACTCCTCAAGAGGAAATGAGAAAGGTTGATTTCTATTATGAACAGAGTAAAAGGAGAGAATGTTTACCTAACTGTAAGAATAAGAGAACAAGTCACTTTGACCAGAAGAGAAAAGGGTTTAAGTCTAATAAACATTTTGGGAATAATTCTTCAAATTTCTCTAGAATAACAATCAAGGAGCATATTTTAAAAATAAATCACAACAAAATGCTACAACACCAAAAGGTAGGGATATGCCTAACAAATTTGGTAAAAATAATGAACATAAGAAACCTCTCAAGTGCTAGGAATGTCATGGGCCACATTATCCCAAGTATTGTTCAAACCGAAAATGAAACTTCAGCAACGCGCATACCATTCAGGAAGAGGAAACAGTGGGAGATGTATCAAATGAAATGCCTAGAATAAATTCATCCTTGGAGAATCATTAGGCTGATCATCATAATTCCATGGTGGAAGTACAAGGTATGATACAAAACCAGTCTGTTTCCATTCTGATTGATCCAAGTGCTAGTTTGAGTTATGTATCACCTAGCATAGTGGAAAAATGCAATTTATCTTTGAAAAAGTTTGAAAATTCTTGGTTGGTCCATTTAGCTATAGGAACTAAAAGAAAAGTGCTTAATTATGTTGAAAACTGTGATTTGCTTATGAGCGAGTTTGAAACTCAAGTCAAATTAAATGTGATACCGTTAGGATCTTATGATGTCCTAATAGGTATGGGTTAGCTTGAAATACATCAAGTAATTTTAAATTTCTTTCAAAAAACTTTTACTTGTTTAAATGATAAAGGAAAAAAAATTTCAGTCATAGGAATACCTAGAAAAATTTTGGTTAAACAAATCTGAGCCTTACAGATGAAAATGACTGTAAAGTCTTTGTTGTACACTTAATAAATAATTAAAAAATTGGTCAAAAAGATAAGCTGAGATTTGATGATATTCCCATCCTACAATATTTCTCGGATGTCTTCCTGGAAGAAATTTCGGGACTACCTCCAAAGAGAGATCTGGATTTTATAATTGAATTAGTACCAGGAGTTGTACTAATTTGTAAGCTCTTTATCCATTGAATAATTTTATAATTGAACGAATTAAAATTACAAATGCAAGAATTAATAGACAAAAATTACATAAGACCAAGTGTATCCCCTTGAGGAGAACCTGTTCTTTTTGTTAAGAAGAAAGATGATACATTACGTCTATCTATAGACTACCATTAGCTAAATAAAATGACAATTAAAAAAATGTATCCTCTACCACGCATTGATAATATGCTTGATCAGATATCTGACGTGACGATATTTTCAAAAATAAACTTGAAGATCTGGATATCATCAAGTCAGAATTAAAGACGAAGATATCTTTAAGACTGCTTTCAAAATAAGATACGAGCACTATGTGTTTTTTGTTATTCCCTTTGGGATAACAAACACTCCAGCAACCTTTATGTGTGTAATGAACAATGTCTTAAGTAAATACTTATAATAAATTTGTAGTCGTCTTTATCAATGACATATTAATTTATTCTAAACCGAAAGAAAAACATGAGGAACACTTGCAGATGATACTACAAGTTTTAAGAGAACATCAACTATATGTTAAATTTTGTAAATATGATTTTTATAAAGATAAGATACAATATCTAAAGCACATAATATCCGTAGAACAAATATCAGTAGACCTGGATAAGATAAAAGAAATAATTGATTGGTCTATTTCCAAGGATGTAAATAATGTATGATCCTTTATGGGAATAACAGGTTATTACAAAAAATTTATAGAAGGATTTTCAAAAATCACAAATCATATAACATCATTATAAAAAAAAAGGGAAAGATATTTGTCTCGGATAAAAAATGCGAACAATTTTTTAATAAATTAAAATTATTATTAATCGGTGCACTCATTCTAGAAATAGCAGTTCGAGACAGAGATTTTGTTATATGCACTCATGCATGCAACGTAGGTTTGGGTCGAGTACTGACACAAGAAGGTTACATAATTGCATATGAATCGAGGAAGTTAAAAACACACGAAAATAATTATACAACTTATGACTTCGAGATGAATTCCATAATCCATGTTTTAAAAATGTGGCGCCATCATCTAATAGGTAAAATGATTTGGCTAATGTCTGATAACATAAGCTTAAAATATTTGTTTGATCAACAAAATCTAAACACAAGGAAAGGTATATGCTTAGCTTTCCTTAGTGAATATGATTTTGAAATCAAACATATTGAAGGGAAAAAAATCAGTGGTTGATTCCTGAAGCAGAAATGCAATAACAAGTTTTGTAGCTACCATTAGTAGTTATAAAATCGAATTAGATGATAAATTTGAATAAGGAATAAAACTGGACACAATACCAAAGTTTAATAGAAAAAGTAACTCAAAATGTATATGAAAATATAAATACAGACTACAGTTCAAATGAAAAAAGACTTAATGTTGTATAAAAACAGACTTTATGTTCCTAGCATACCGAAAGTTAAACTTTTGATTTTGAATGAAGTACACAAAAGTCTTTATTCTGGACATCCAAGCTATCAAAAGATGATGGCAATGTTAAGAATAGAATACTTTTTCCTAATATGAAAAATGAACTTGTTGAATTTATAGAAATGTGTATAGAATGTCAGCAAGTTAAAGTTGAGCATCAACACCCAGCAGGTCTTTTACAACCATTACAAATTCCAAATTGGAAATGGGAAGTCATCAGTCTTGATTTTATAACTGGTTTGCCTAAAAATCAGAAACAAAATTATTTATCATGGCAGTTTTGGACAAACTAAGTAAGGAAACACACTTTATACATGTTGAAACAACTCATAAAGCTACTAACATTGTGGGCATCTTTATGAAGAAAATATTTCGTTTGAATGAAATTCCAAAGGTAATAGTTTTTTACAAAGATCCTAAGTTTACTAGTAATTTTTGAAAATCTTTATTTAAAGGACTAGATACAAAATTAAATTTCAGTACTGCTTATCATCTGCAAACGGATGAACAAACATACATAGTTAATCATGTACTAGAAGATATGTTACGAATGCATGTTAGAGACTATCCCAAAAAGTGGGAAGATTATTTGCACTTAGTTGAATCTACGTATAATAATCAGTATCAAGCTTCAACAAAGCTTAGCCATTTTGAAATATTATATGGTAGAAAATGTAACACTCCTGTTACATGGAGTAATCAAGTTGACATATTGATGTTAGGACATGGCTTCTTAAAAGAATTGAAACTAACAGTGAAACAAGTACAAAGCAATTTAAAAACTGCTCAAGACAGGCAAAAGAGTCATGTCAACCTTAAAAGAGATCCGAAAGAATTCCAAGTAGGAGAGTATGTATTTGTTAAGGTAAAACCCAGAAATAAGTCATTTAAATTAGGAATCCAAGATAAATTAGAACCTAGGTATTGTAGACCCTTACAAATATTCGCAAGAGTAGGGCCAATGGCATATCAGTTAGCTTTTCCACCTAATCTTAGAATACATAATGTTTTTCATATTTTTATGTTGAAAAAGTATGTAAATGATGCTATTCCTGTGATTGACTAGAATGTGATTCAAGTAGAACCCGAATGATATTTTCAGGTGGAACTGGACTGTATTATCTATGAGAGGGAAATTTTGCTTCGTAATCGCACCATTTGATAGGTAAAGGTGCAATGGAAACACCTTAGTTTATATGAAGCAACTTCGAAATTGTAGAGTAATATGTAGGTGACATCTCCAACTGTATTCTAGAAAGACTCAGAATAAACTTAAGTAACATCGAGGACGATCTTACCCTTAAGGGGGGGTGTTTGTAACACACCTAGAACTGAAAAATAAATATTTATTTTTATTTTACAAAACATTATTTTAAATTTATTTGTATAGTTTTATAACCGAGTTGGTCAAGGATGATTGTAATTGAAGAATTGTTTATTTTAATAATTAAAAAGAAGAGACTCATTTCCAAGGGATACTGTTAAATGAGCGTACATTGACCCACTAGGAGGAATGAACAGCTGTAGAAGGTTTGTTGACAAGTGGTAGCATTAGAATTTCACTTTCTAGCTGTTGCATAAAGCATAATTCCTAAAAATGTGGTCATGATCCCTAAGAGAAGGAACTGAGCTACTGGCTCATTTAATTTTGAAACTGACCCAAAGACCTAAGAAATCTTATAAATGCCATCAAATTGACCAGGAGGCTCACTTCTCATTCGATTTCCAAGTGAATGAACCTTGTGACTACTGCAAAGTGAAAGGTCGGGCACATAAAGAATTTGATGAGGGGATAACTAAATTTGAATTGCTGAGTTAAGTCTACTATTGAGTGCTATGTTTCAACAAGTTGCTGTTTGGGCTATTATCTAGTGATCTCCGTCCTAGTGTCTAAGTGAACACACTCAGGGGATCCTTAGCAAGTAATTTTCGTTGCTTCAGGAAAAGGTTGGGTGGAACACTATCCTTTGGGTGTTTGTCCCCTTCTAGAATTATCTTGGCTCTTACTCTGTTTTCTTATGAATGATTCTAGTTTTCATAGGATGTATATGTAAATAGTCAAATTGCAGTTACCTATCCAAGAAGCATTGTGTATGCGTGTCTATAGAATCGTCTTCCATGTTTTGTTTATCAGTGATGTGTACAATGATATTATCATAGTAAATAATATTTTGATATGAACATAATTCTGTAGAGCTAGTTATTATTGGTCTATTATGGAATAGTTTCAATAATTAAATGATTTTAGAATTGATGAGTTGCATCTGACAAATGGAATCCTTTGTTGCAAACCTTATTCCTATTATTTAATAGTGTTTTCCCATTGTGTACCAATTCAGCTAGATCTTTATTAATTTTCTTTCTCAATTTTAGCACACCGATTGAAATGTTAATGTTGGTTCTGAGTAAAATGGATTGGGTCCTCCGTTTTTCACGGCATGAGATGTTCCTATTGTGTAATTTATGTTTTGTTTGACTTATGTAAACCTTTATTAATTTTAATTTATAAACTCGAGATGTCGAATAAAGTTATAATACCTGTTTATAGTTTAGATATGAAATTATAAAAGTTGATAACAATTTATATCTCATTTTTCAATATTGAAACGAAATGGATTTGCATACAGAAAAAAAATGTAATTAAACAATACAAATCCTATAAGCCACTTAGCACAGTTACGTAATTGTTCTCAAATCATGATTATTCGGCAGAACAATCGTTTGGGTTTAAGCAATAAGATAGTTTAAAGATCCAAGTAACTGTAGTGAGTAAAACCCCAAATCAGTCCTGAAACCCTTCATTTTCGCAAATTTAAACCTGAATAAAGAATTAATGGTCTAGATCTAGTCCACGTTGAGATCGACAGTTCACATAGGTGTGGTCACATAGGTGTGGAAGACGGAATTGCAAAAGCTTAGCTCCGAAAGGTTGAGAAATCACACGCAAAGAAGATCAACGACAGATATTGGTCATGAAAGTTTCATTGGAAATTCATATAAGAATTTAGATCAACGGTCAGGATTAAATCCGTTGAAGAGATCGATGGTCAATTTTTTTTTTCACAACGATAAACTGTACAAAGAGCTGAAGGACCAAGTGATAGTTTTAAAAAGTTTCAAACTTCCGAGTTCCGCAGTGGAATGTGTGAAGTGGAAGCTAGAATAAGAAAGTTCAAAGTGATCATTTTAACAAGTTTTTGACTTTCGCAATGCAAGGAGGAAAGTGAATGGAAGGAGGAAAGTGAAAGACGAAAAGAAGAAAGTTCAAAGTGATCGTTTTAATAAGTTTCCGACTTTCAAGTTCCGCAAAGGAAGGAGGATAGAGGAAGCTGGAAAGAAGGAAGTTCAAAGTGATCGTTTTAAGAAGTTTCTGACTTCCAAGTTCCGCAGCGGAAGGCGGAAGGAGAAATATGGAAAGAGGAATGTTCAAAGTGATTGTTTTAATAAATTTCCTACTTTCGAGTTCTGCAGCAGAAGGCGGAAAGTGGAAGCTGGAAAGCAGAAAAGTTCAAGTGATAATTTTAATAATTTTCCTACCTCTAAGTTCCACAGTGGAAGGTGGAAGATGAAATATAGAAGCCGGAAAAAACAAATTTCAAAGTGATCATTTTAATAAGCTTTCGACTTCTGAATTCCGTAACGAAAGGAGGAAAGTAGAAAGTTCAGGTGATCGATTTATGAAGTTTTGACTTGGAGTCCCGTAGTGGAAGGCAGGAATCCAAAAGATCAAGTGATTGATCCATGACATTTTTTACTTTCGAGGTCCGCAGCGGGAGGTGGAAAATGGAAGACGGAAGGGAGGAAAGCTTAGTTTAGTGCGGAAATGTCTACTATGATTGTAGAATGGACCTAACAATGGAAAAATCACTGTTACAAGGGTCCTTATTCCTACAGATGATTATACAAGGATGATTTTGACCTCTAATTATGACTAGGGTTTCTTTTTATTTATATTCCCTCATAGCAGTTAGAAATGTTTAATTAACATGTCTGAAGATATAGGGTTATATAGATAAAAAAAATTAAGATTGAATTTGGAGGTATATTAAACTAAAATATACACCAAAAAGTTTTAATCAATAAAACAAACACAAACAAGTAGAAGGGAGGTTAGACTCAGCTAGTTGAAGATCATGTCAAAGATACTTGAAGAATTAGTTCCTCCCAACCATAAGAGAAAACCAAAAAATCATGAGCAAAACTAAGTAAATTCTTTAAGTGTCTTATCATTTTATTAATAACAAAATAATAATTGTTATATAAATGTTACTCACACCTATTACTAGTCTTTTTGAGTTTTTAATTAACTCTTACAAAAATAATTGTTTTTGAAATTATTTTCACAGATATTAAATAAAATAATAATGTCTTAAGGTATTACATTTCAATATACTCAATACTTAAAAATTAAAAACTAAATACAAAAACTAAATTATTTTGATAATAATTTTGCAAATTTTTTTATTAATTTGAAGAAATAATTGAAAGGAATCATAAATAAGACTCAATTTTTCCCCCACATCGTTTAAAATTATATTGTTTATAATATATATAAATAATACTTTTAAATTAATATTTTGAATAGGTTAAAAACTCATCTCAAAACCTAAATTAAATTTCCGATTTTATATATATATAGATTGAAATTTGCATCACTTAAAACCATATTCTATATATAATATATATAAATAATAATGATAAGTATCCATTGGATATAGTTTGAATGATTGTTACTTTTAACCTAGAATGAATGGAAAAAAAATGAAATATAAATAATACTTTCAAATTAAAATTTTCGAAAAATTAAAAACTCAAATCAAACTTAAGTTGAATTCCAAAAGTAAAGTGCTGATCAGATTCCCACCAAACTTGGAATCATGACATTACATTAATTAAGAGGAGAGGTTGGACAAACTGTTACCTCAGTAGTAACTAACGATATCAACTCAATCGATATAAGTTAAACTATTACAGTACATCGCCAGTTCTTAATTTCTTGTTGACAGAGATAATTTTTCCCTTTTCAGAGGAAAGAAAGAGAAAACAAGTCAAATCAATGCAGATTTTCCACAACTTGAAAAAGCCCTACGAAATTGTAGCTAAAAGTTAACGACAATACATGCGCATGGAAAGAACGACCCTCCAAAAGGCAGTAGATACTTCAAATACGTGTCTGATTGGAGATCATTTTCGTCATATGCTTTTCCCTCTATTTTGTTGTGAGTAATTCCATTCAATGGAGGGGCAATGGAATTGGTGTATCTCCTTGTTATATTTGTTATTTTCTTAGCCTTTGTTTTTGCATGCCCGGTATCGTTTTCGGAGGATTTTGAAAGTGAGACAGTATGACGATCATGTGCAATCATTGGGAAAGAATTCGATATTTTCACTTTCCAATAGTTTGGCTGGTTGGCTCTAGTGTGAGTGACATCAACCCATGGACAACAATCTTTAGAGACAAATTTCGTACCTGCAACTTCTTCTGCAACCAACAACATTTTATAAAAATAGATTTTACAAGAATTAAGTTTAATAAAATAATGGGTTTTTTAAGAAAAAATGATTTTACTCGAATTAATTTTAAACAAAAGGCCAACTAGGATTACTTAAGACACGGCGGGGTGGGTACCTCACAAGTGATCCAAGGCATCGAGGAAAATTACTTGGCATAATCAAAATTTAATTACTTTATAAAAAATTTAGCGCATTTAATTACTTCACAAAATTTGTTCCATATAATATAGGGATACATAAAGCACTACCGGATGTGATGCATACACTCCGATGTATATGATTGCAACAAAAAATCTAATGACCATATAATGGTTAACGTGTTCCATTGCATGGTAAATAAAACTCTCATGACCATATAATGGTTAACGTGTTCCATTGCATTATAAATAGAACATTTGTTTACATACATTAAAGGTTATCTTTTTAGTTGGACTAAATACGTGATGGAGGAGAAGTAGATATATATTATCCATCACCTAGTTCCTAGGAGAAGAGGATGGTCATCACCTCTATGATGTACAAGAAGATGATGGAATGGACAGAAGAACTATAGGCATTGAATTCTTTCTCATTATTAGACTGAATATAAATATGGAATACATAGTAATAATACTATGGGAATATACTATTGGTGACTAAATACCATGAGTGACTTCATGACTCACTAACTAACGGGCTGATGCACAATCATGCACTCCTTTAAAGACACTTTAGATACCACATAATATTGGAATACCTCGAAACTTTGACTTTAGGTGATAATTAGGGGTACTTCCCTAACTTATTTGAAGATGAAGTAAAAAGACAAAAGATAGGTAATTGAATCAGCTTTCATAATATATAGCATTTATGCAGACAAAATTAGTTTCCGTGAAATTAGGTAATGTGTGTAAATGATTATAAAATTAGTTTCCGTAAAATTGGGTTTTCAAATTTTCAGCACATCTTAACATATATGTTTGTGCGAGTGCATCAATATATGAGGTAAATGATGTCAATTTGGGATAAAATCTTGCAGACATATACATGACATATGGGCCTAGTGCAACACTATTTATTCATAATTTTTCATGAATTATTTGTTTTATTATTAATTATTGAAGTCGCAAAAGCTTGAAATGAAAATGTTATGTGCGGGTGCAACACTTTAGGGAAAAAAATTAATGAAATCCTTGATTTCTATATATAAGATCGTAGAGCTTGCTCTCGTCTAGTGTACCATATAGTTTTATTAGGAAATGGTTATGGGAATCAAAAGTTATATAAAAACCAATCGATCTATCTATTTTAAAAAACCTACGTGTGTCATTTAGAAAAATAATTATAAATAAATAAAACATAGTTTTGAAGGACAAAATTACATATTCATAATCGTAAGATCGTACTCTACAATTTTCTAAATTTTCATGAAAAAATATTGTGTCTGTCATAGCAAAACACGCCATCTAAACTGAGCATATTGATAGAGTTCTAAAAGACAAGCAACAGCCCTGGTTTATTTGTCCTAGCCAATAGATTCGGTAGTCCGAAGCTATTTCCGAACATAATGCCAAACCTTATTCCTGTCGATTTTTTTAATTTAAAAAAAATGCATATGCGTTATAACGCATATGAATAAGCTATAACACATATGTGTTTTTTCTTAACTAATTTTGTACGAGATTAAAAAAGAGTAATGGCATCCTTATCCCATTATAATACCATTTAGACACCCAATATTCCATCCAGATAGTCTGTGGGGTGGCTCATGGCCCAACATTACATTGGTTAAGAGGGGGGGGGGAGTGAAAGGAGAGAGAGGAAGGTGTAGAGGGAATCATGGGAGGTAGGAATGGGTAGCGAACATATATGGGGGGGTTGAATGGAGGAGAAATATAAGGGCAAGGGAGGGATGGTTATGGGAGATATATGAGGGTGAGGATGGGAGAGATATGAGGGGTGGATGGTTGTTCATCGATGTATGCAAATGTACGGTCCATAGAATAGAACAAATCATCTGGTACCAGGAATCTTCAAACAAGTGTGTGGCCATTAGTGTAATGAGTGTTTATATGTGTATTAAAGATTTCTATGGTTTTCAAGATTTAGTAAGTAGTATTTATAGTAAGCGGGTGAAATCTCATTACTATCATCATCATCATAATCATAATCATCATCATAGCCATATTCATTGTGATCATCATCATCACTATCATCATCATCATAATCATAATCATCATCATAGCCATATTCATTGTGATCATCATCATCACCATCATCATCATCATCATCATCATCATCGTCATTGTGATCATCATCATCATCATCATCCTCATCATCATCATAGTCATCATCCTCATCATAATCATTGTCATCATCATCCTCCTCCTCATCATCATTGTTCATCATCACCATTCCATTGCAAATGCTTGAAAATAAAATCAAAGCAAATTTTCAACTAAACCTATCATCATCATCATCCTCATCCTCATACTCATCCTCATCCTCATCGTCATCATCATCACTGTCATTGTTCATCATCATCAACATCATTATCATCATCATCATCATCATCATCCTCATCATCATAATCATCATCATCGTTGTCATCCTCATCCTCATCCTCATCATCATTGTCATCACCATCACCATAATTGTCCACCATCATCGTCATCGTCGTCGTCATCATCATCATCATCATCATCACCATCCTCGTCATCATCATCATCGCCCTCATCCTCCTCCTCATCACCATAGTCATCCTCCTCCTCCTCCTCATCATCACCATCATTGTTCATCATCATCGTCATCATCATCATCATCATCATCATCATCATCATCCTGATCATCATCATCACCATCATCATCCTGATCATCATTATGGTCATCATTATCAACATCATCATCATCACCATAGTCATCATAGTCATCCTCCTCCTCCTCCTCCTCATGACCATAATCATCATCCTCATCCTCATCGTCATCGTCATCATCATCACCACCCTCATCCTCATCATCATCATCATTGTCACCATCATCATCATCATCACCCTCATCCTCATCATAATCATCATAGTCATCATCCTCCTCATCATCATCATCACCATCATCCTCATCATCATCATCATGGTCACCATCCTCCTCCTCCTCATCATCACCATCATTGTTCATCATCGTCGTCGTCATCATCTTCATCAGCATCATCATCAGCATCAACATCATCATCCTCATCGTCATCATTGTCGTCATCATCATCATCGTCACTATCATCATCATCCTCATCATCATCATCACCATCATCGTCCTCATCATCCTCATCCTCATGATCATAATCATCATCAACACCCTCATCCTCATCATCATCAGCATGGTCATCATCATCATCATCATCATCACCCTCATCCTCATCATCGTCATCATATTCATCATCCTCCTCATCATCACCATCATTGTTCATCATCATCATCATCATTGTCATCATCATCATCCTCCTCATCCTCATCATCATCATCACCATCATAGTCCTCCTCCTCCTCCTCATCATTGTCATTGTCATCTTCATCATCATCATCCTATTCATAATCATCTTCATTAACCATCACCACCCTCATCCTCCTCATCATCACCATGGTCATCATCATCATCATAATCATCACCCTCATCCTCATCAGCATCATCATAGTCACCATCCTCCTCCTCCTCATCATCACCATCATTGTTCATCATCATCGTCATCGTGATCATCATCATCATCATCATCATCCTTATCATCATCATCATCATCATCACCCTCATCCTCATCATCATCATCATGGTCATCATCCTCCTCCTCCTCCTCATCATCATCATCCTCATCCTCATCATCATAGTCATCATCCTCATCATCATCCTCATCATCATCATTATAATCACCATCATAGTCATCATCATCCTCATAACCATCGTCGTCATAGTCATACTATTCGTGATCATCACCATCATAGACACTAATGATCATCCAAGGATAGGTTTAGAGGTCCTCGCCATTGGTATGGGATCCATTGTAAGGTTATAGAAGTTTAACATATTTCAATCCAAGTTTGATATGCATTTGGTATTTAATATTTTAATATTTGATAAGCATAGATTAGTTAAGTTCATAGTTAGTGAGCACTAAATCACATATGTGGTATATCGCATATGCATTTTAGAGATCATGTAAAAAACTGCTCGTTAATTAAAAAACATTGTATAAATATCACATATGCTATAAAAAGGAGGTGCGTTATATCACATATGCTATATGTGTTATATAAAAAATATTGGGTTGCATGTTGTGAGCCAAGTTTACTGTAGCAAAAGACATAATTCTTCTGAACCCATGCACAGAGAACTGTTCAATGTGCAATTTGATCATTACTTACATAATTCCATAGTTTTGTACAGGTTTGGGTGGATTTCAATGGAGAATGTATGTAATAGAGGCCGAAAGACAACGAGGATGGTGCTTACACTAGAAGAAGCCAAAAATAAAAAAGAAAAAAAGAGGGAAGATTCAAGAAATTGTCGGCATTCATTACATGAGCAAATATTTCCCATTCCCCCTCAACAGATGCCTGATGTAGAAGCTGAGGAAGATAATGCAACATTAAAGGAAGTTGGTTATACAGATGTTGATATTATTTATCCATTAGTAAATGGAAAATCTTGTGAAGAGTTTAATAATTATGTTACTCCCGATGCAAATATGACTCAGCAACAACCATGGCCGGTGGTTCAATCTCCTAATCGAAGTTGTAAGCCTGTAGTGGATGCAAACATCACTCCAGCATTCAAAATGAAAGAGAACTCCTAAACACATACAAGTGGATGAGAGCGAATTGACTTCCATGGAAGGTAAGGTGGCTAAATGCACTATCCTTCCTCATTGTTCTCAAATAATGAAACAATATTTTGATAACAAATATGAAGCCGGTAAATGCCAATTGTTTTTACCTTTGCTTAAATATAGAAATATGGAAACTGTTAGAAGAAATTTAGGAATAAGAACAATGAATAATATCAAATCAAGTAATCACATTGTTAAATCTCTTGCTACTACATTCACATCGATTGTTAAAAAAACACGTTCATAGGATTATAATGTGGCTCGTCGTGTATTGGCTGAATCAATTGTATGTAGATCCACAAGACAACATCGTTTACTTAAATGCACATCACAAATTGTGCATTTACATCAAAATACACTTAAAAAATATTTAGTGAGAAGAGACAACCTTAATGTAGAGGGACAAATGGAAACATTAAGGGAATTTAGTGGTAGGTTTCCTGTAAAGACATGAAGTTAGTCGAAGCAGTGAAGGGCCTAGTGCATACGT
This sequence comes from Pseudotsuga menziesii, assembly GCA_001517045.1. Classification (NCBI taxonomy): domain Eukaryota; kingdom Viridiplantae; phylum Streptophyta; class Pinopsida; order Pinales; family Pinaceae; genus Pseudotsuga; species Pseudotsuga menziesii. The sequence goes on from LPNX010946309.1 coordinate 139,561, forward strand.
TTTGGCATGATAACATTAGGCCTTCTTCTAACACGAAGGATGTGTTAAAACATTTTAGGGGTTCTAGAAACAATGAACCACATGTTAAACATTATCTTTACATGAAATAAACTCAATTGTTCGAGATGTTTAAAGTTCCCCACATAGAGCTAAGGCTCGGGCAAAGATATTTTGAAAAATGCAAGCCTTGGTATGTTAGAATCAATAGCATCTAGAACACTTGTTGTAGATACCACATCGATTTTGACCTATATTACCATACATTTGCACATATACATCGTTTTTGCATCCTAACCATGTGCAAGAATGATCAAGTACAGTACCGCCAATGTCATCTAGAGATTTCATCCATAGCATAATGTGTCCGAGGCAAGATGGGAAGACACGTTACTTAAAACAATGTGTAGACGGTTCTTGAAACAGATGTGGTGGGGAATCATTATGGTTTGATTGCATCCATGAAAGTGAAGATCAAGCATTCGGAAATGAAATTGTCGAGAAGTAGAACTATCAGTATGAGACATATCAACTACATGATGGGAAAGAAAGAAGGAAGATTGAATTGGTGACTTCACATGTAAATTGTTGAATATTGACATATTAATATTCATGTACACATTTTTTTTGTGGTTTCTTAACACTATTTATTTTTTTACACTAGGTACAAGTATGTGATTTTATTTCATAGTTTCGTGGAAAGATCCAATAGTACACTCAAGATGTCGATATGGCACAGTGGTAAGATGAGCAATTCAGAATATGCTGGGACACTTTCCCTCTCGGAACAATACTATAAGTGGTTGAATTTGCGGAAAATTACACCCTTCAACCACAAAATGATCACAAAGTAAATAATATCACTTAGAGAAGGTGAGCATAATGGTGCATATCACGTATCAACATGGGTCAGATAGCAATGAAGAGAAACGTGTGATACTAAAAGAAATTCACTTCTACATAAGTGACGATCGAACCCATGACATCCATTACGTGCAACATTTCTTTAAATTATTTTATGATCATCTGATAGCTATGGATATACCATTTTATCATAATTTCATTTTGCTAGATGGTTGTGCTGGATAGTTCAAGAATGCACATGTATTTGAATGGTTGTGTTTGTTGCACATAAAATACAAGGTGCCACATGTATGGAACTACTTGTTGGTTGTGGAGCCTAATATTCCAGATCCAGAGATATTATTCAGTTGTGATTGTAACCAGGAGTACTGTACACTCCTTCCCCCTGCCGTGGGGTTCGGGGCAGTGCCTCAAAAAAGGGGGCTGGGGGGTTCGGGGGCGAAGCCCCCGAAATTTTTTTTTGGGATGTGTGTTGGCCAACAGTATTGAGAACCCATGGTATTGGGTTAACCCTAGAATTTTTCCCATGGTATTTCCCCTATAAAAGAGAGCATTGTAAATCGACTGGGTATGGTATTGTATTGTACTGGAAGAGAGACTGTGAGAGCGTGAAGAGGAAGTGCAGCGGTTTTGCTGCAGGGTGTATCCCTTCATCTTTCTGGATTGTAATAAAAGGACTCAAAAATTTCTTTGTGGATGTAGCCCATTGTTTGGGTGAACCACATTATATATGTGTCTCTCTGTAATGTTTTAATGTGTTTTGCATCTTGTTTATTGATTTGATTATATATCTGTTATTGCTTTGCGGTCCTATTTTCTAACAATTGGTATCAGAGCCAAAAGGTCTATTTGGTTGGTAAACTCGCAGGAAAGAAGGGTTACTGGTTCGAGTGGGAGCAATGGCGAAAGAAGGAAATTTTAGGGTCGATAAATTTAATGGCCAAAATTATCAGTTATGGAAGATGCAAATGGAGGACTATCTGTACCAAAAATATCTATACCTGCCATTAGGCGAAAAAGAAAAATAGCCGACGGCTATGAAGGATGAAGAATGGGAGGTTCTTGACAAAAAGCCACTAGGAACAATACGGCTGTGCCTGGATTCGTCGGTGGCTTTCAATATTCGAAACAAAAAACAATAGAGGGTTTGATGAGCGCATTGAGTAAGCTCTACGAAAAACCCTCGGCTTCTAACAAGGTATTTTTAATGAACCATTTATTTATATGAAGATGTCAGAAGGTGGATCTGTTGCTGACCATTTAAATGAGTTTAATACACTTACTAGTCCGTTAAGTTCTGTAAAAGTGAACTTTAATGATGAGGTTAGGGCTCTTCTAATCTTGTGCTCATTACCAGAAAGCTGGAATAGCTTGGTCATGGCTGTAAGTAACTCTGTCCCTAGTTCAAAAACTCTTAAGTTTGATGATGTTGTTAGTGTTATTCTTAGCAAGGAAATGCGAAGGAAAAGCACAAGTGAGACATCAGGTAATGCGTTGACCATGGAGAGCAGAGGGAGACAAAACAAGAGAGGAAGGAGCCCAAGAAATTGCGGCAAGTCCAAAAAGGGGAGATCCAAGTCAAGATTCAAAAAAATAGAATGCTGGAACTGTGGTAAGAAAGGACATCTAAAGAAAGACTGCAAAGCACCAAAGAAGAAAGGTGAGAGGCAGCAAGAGATTACCCAAGAAGCTAATGTAGCAGGTGATGTGTTACAAGATGCTTTGATTCTTGCATTAGATAATACTAGTGATTACTAGGTAGTAGATTCAGGGGCTTCATGTCATGCTACACCCCATAGGAAATTCTTTTATGATTATGTTCAAGGTGATTTTGGGCATGTGTTATTGGGGGATGATGAACCATGTAAAATTGTTGGAAAGGGTAAGGTACAGATTAAGCTAAATAATGGAAATGACTAGTTGCTAAAGGATGTAAGGCACATTCCTGCTATGAAAAGAAATCTGATCTCAATAGGGCAGTTAGGAGATGGCGAAGGTTTGTCTACATTTGGAAAAATGTGATGGAAGGTCACTAAAGGATAAATGGTAATTGCAAAAGGAGATAGGATAGGTAAGTTATATTTATGTCCTCATAATACTGATTATTCTATTTCTGTAGATTCCACAGAAACATGAGCAGCGTTGTGGCATCATAGGCTTGGCCACATGAGTGAGAAGGGGATGCAAATTCTCCACTCAAGGAAACTGCTTCCAGATCTGAAGCAGGTAAATTTGGAATTTCGTGAGAAATGTGTTTATGGAAAACAGAAGAGAGTTAGATTTCTCAGGGTTGGGAAACAAAAGAAGAGTGAAAAGTTAGAGCTTATCCATACAGATGTATGGGGACCAGCTCAGGTACAATCTCTTGGTGGCTCTCGTTATTATGTTACTTTTATTGATGATGCAACTAGAAAAACTTGGGTTTATTGCATTAGACATAAATCTGATGTGTTTGATACTTTTAAGAAGTGGAAATTTTTGGCTAAGAATGAGACAGGAAAAAGGTTGAAATGTCTCAGATCTAATAATGGAGGTGAGTACTGCAACAAGGATTTTGATAGTTACTGTTCACACAATGAGATTTGCAGAGAGAAGACAGTCCCTGGAACACCCCAAGAAAATGGTGTGTCAGAAAGGATAAACAGAATGATCATGGACTGTACAAGGTGTATGAGATTGCATGTAGGGTTTCCCTTACAGTTTTGGGCTGATGCTGTAAACACTGCTGTTTATTTAATAAATAGAGGGCCTTCAAGCGCTTTGGATGGTGGCATTCCAGAGGAGGCATGGACAGGTAAACAGGTAAAATACTCATTTATGAGAACTTTTGGTTGTGAAGCATTTTTCCATATTGATAAAGATGATAGAACAAAGCTTGAGGCTAAATCCAAGAAATGTACCTTTATTGGATATGGGGTTGATGATTTTGGTTATTGCTTATGGGATCTTAAAAATCACAAAATCATTAGGAGTAGAGATGTAGTATTCAATGAGAAGGTCATGTACAAAGATTAGTTGCAGGGAAAGAAAGAAGAAAAGGAAAACACAGAGTACACAGTGCTTGATGAAATCAAAGAAAATGAAGTTCCAAAAGTACCAAAAAATCAAGAACAACAGTAGGTACCTGAAACTCCTCCAACTGTAAGAAATTATACCAAGTTAAGTAGACCCCCTGAACGATTCTCTCCTTCACTGTATTATTTATTAATGACTGATTCTGGTGAGCCCAAATGTTTTGAAGAAGCAATGCAGGTAGAAACTAGAAAGAAGTGGGAGCAAGGCATGGATGAGGAGATGGACTCATTGGTAAGAAACCAGACTTGGGATCTGGTTAAGTTTCCTGCAGAAAAAAGGCTATTGCAAAATAAATGGGTTTACAGGTTGAAGGAAGAAGATGGAGGAAATAAGCGGTACAACGATAGACTTGTTGTAAAGGGGTTTGCACAAAAGAAAGGTATAGACTTTGATGAAATATTTTCTCATGTTGTTAAAATGACTTCGATTAGAACTATTTTAAGTCTAGTGGTGGTAGAAGATTTGCACCTTGAACAATTAGATGTAAAAATGGCCTTTCTCCAAGGGGATTTGGAGAAGAGATTTATATGCAGCAGCCACTAGGGTATCAGGTCAAAGGGAAGGAGAATTTGGTTTGCAGGCTGAAGAAGAGCTTGTATGGCTTGAAGCAAGCTACAAGGAAATGGTATTTAAAATTTGATAAGTTTATGACAGAACAAGGTTATGATAGATGTCATTTTGACCACTGTGTTTATTTCAATAGGCTAGATAACGGAAGATATATTATATTGTTATTATATGTGGATGACATGCTTGTTGCAGGGTCTAACATGCATGATATAAATGTGCTCAAAAGAAAACTAGCTAAATCATTTGCAATGAAGGATTTTGGTGCTGCAAAGCAAATCCTTGGTATGAGAATAACAAGAGACAGGAAAAATCGCAAATTGACATTGTCTCAAGGTGAGTACATAGAAAAGGCGTTGCAGAGGTTTAGAATGCAGAATGCAAAACCAGTCAGAACACCTTTGGCAAGCCATTTCAAACTAAGAAAGCATATGTGTCCAGAGACATAGGAAGAGATAGATTAAATGTCCAAGATTCCCTATTCATCAGTAGTTGGGAGCTTGATGTATGCCATGGTGTCCACAAGACCAGATATTGCACATGCAGTGGGAGTTGTGAGCAAGTATATGAATAATCCAGGTAAAGAGCATTGGAAAGCAATATAGTGGATTCTCAGGTATTTGAGAGGTACCACTTCTCATGCATTATGTTTTGGAGGTTCAGACACTGTTCTACAGAGATATGTTGATGCAGATATGGATGGTGATAAAGACAGTAGGAGGATCACCACAGGGTATGTGTTCACTATAGGTGGAATAGCAGTAAGTTGCATTTCAAAACTGCAATAGGTTGTTGCACTTTCAACAATGGAAGTAGAGTATGTTGCTGCTACAGAGGTTAGTAAGGAGATGATTTGGTTGCATAGGTTCATGGAAGATTTGGGTAAAAAACAGGAGAATAGTAGGTTGTAAAGTGATAGCCATAGTGCCATTCATCTTCCAAAGAACTTAGTTTTTCATTCGAGGACTAAACATATAGAACTCAAGTACCACTTCATAAGATCTGTTCTAGATGAAGAACTATTAAAAGTGGAAAAGATTCACACTTGCCAGAATCCTGTAGATATGTTGACAAAGGGAGTAGATAGAGAGAAACTGAGTTCCTGCTCGGTTTCTATTGGCCTCAAAGCATGAAGGTGAAAAGAATAAATTTGCCAAGTCCAAGGTCCAACAAGTGCAGTAGCAGTAGAGTTGTTGTAATTAGTCTCCAAGTGGGAGATTGTTGGTTGTGGAGCGTAATCTTCCAGATCTAGAGATATTATTCAGTTGTGATTGTAACCCAGGAGTACTGTACACTCGTTCCCACTGCCTTTGGGTTCGGGGGAAAAGCCCCCGAATTTTTTTTTTGGGATGTGTGTTGGCCAACAGTATTGCAGACCCATGGTATTGGGTTAACCCTAGAATTTTTCCCATATTTCCCCTATAAAAGAGAGAATTGTAAATCGACTGGGTATGGTATTGTATTGTACTGGAAGCGAGACTGTGAGAGCATGAAGAGGAAGTGCAATGGTTTTTCTGCAGTGTGTATCCCTTCATCTTTCTGGACTGTAATAAAAGGACTGGCAAATTTCTTTGTGGACGTAGCCCATCGTTTGGGTGAACCACGTTATATCTATGTCTCTCTGTAATGTTTTAATGTGTTTTGTATCTTTTTTATTAATTTAACTGTATATTTGTTATTGCTCTGCGGTCCTATTTTCTAACACTACTTTGAAATTGGTCATGGCAAAGGAGAGTAGGATGGTGTTGGTGCATGCATTGAAACTTCCCTTTCAAGGGAAGAGATGAAGTTTACATGTGCTTGCTTTCGAGATGCTGCATATATAGTGAAATGGTGCCCATATTTCATGGGAGAACAAGCAACAAGGAAACACCTAGTGGCAAGAATATTCTGGGAGGTGACAAATGTGGACCGATCAAAAACACATCGGGTGAACACAATGCATGGAACTCGACAGTTTCATTCAATTAGAAGCTCAGAAAACTCGTCCATACAAATTTGGATAAGATTGAAGGATTGCTTTTGCAGTTCCTGTAGCATCGATGAATGGGATGATTGTGAGTATACAGATATCGTTGATACATGGGATCAAATGACACTTGGCACCAATTTCAATGGGGTTAATTAAATAGACCATTTGTAAGATGATGAGACACATATTTCTATAGACTATGATCACATATCGGATCTCATACAAGTAGGTACATGAGTAGTACCTAAATTCAAAAATGCATTTATGTATTGTTTACTCGACCTATGTAGAATTTAATTTATGTACAAACTAGAAATGCAATACCTTATTTAAAAAATGTATTGTTAACTCGACCTATTTCCTTTCACAAGTCAGATATATGCAGTGGTTGCCCCAAAAAATAATGAATGGGGCTCTGACTATTGGTTGGCACATTGCTTAGATGGGAAAGAAACCATTCTTGAACCTGTTAAAAATGATGAAAATATTGAATTCCCAACTGGCTCGATGGTTATAAAAGGGGAGTACTTGACACTTGCACCACAACATAAAAGGAAGGGTGGGTATGTATATCAGGATTATAGACCAAGAAATATTATATACCACTTCACCAACCTAGTAGTTGGTATAAAAATCAAGCTACGCACACTTGGTAACAAAAATAGATCACATATATGATATTTTCTACCTCATATAGAGCACAAAAGATTGATGGACACCATCGGAACCAGAGATGATCCAAATGGCCTACTTGTCTGAGTGCATTGTTAGGTGTGTTATTTAACCTTTAAAGTGAATTCTGAAGCACAATTTTAATTACTTAGACTTAGTTTATTCTCAATGTAATAAACTTGTGATTGACTGATATCATTCAAAGACATAATATTATTCAGAGGATACTGGACACTATAAACATGATCGTACAACCTTGGGTGAGTTATCTATAAATCATGTTTACAAATTTTCATTGGGTTCTCTTTTTTTTCTTATGATGATACTAATGTCTCGCCTTTTGTGTGCCTAGCATACAAACACCATCTACGACACATTGGAGGTTCCAAGAATGGTGTCTTTAGACACCAACAAATAGAATTCAGAAAATAAAATGCTCTCGAGTTGTTGAAATTTACATTTTTTGATGTTTTTAGTTTAATATACATTTAATTACATTTAGCTTAGTATACATTTAGTGAGCAATTTACAAGTTAAGAGTGGGAACTAGAAACACATGGACATGTATGAACTGGAAACCAACTAGGCTTTCATGAACACCAATTTGTATGCTATCACTAGGGTTGACAAGTTATGAGATGGAACCCTGGTTTACTGGGCTCTTTACAAGTTAAGGGACGGAACTGAAAACACATGGACATGTAAAAAATTGGAAACCAACTAGGCTTTCATGAACACCAATTTGCATGCTATCACTAGGGTTGACAAGTTATGACATGGAACTAGGGTTTAGTGAGCAATTTACAAGTTAAGAGAGGGAAGTAGAAACACATGGACATGCACAAATTGGAAACCAACTACGCTTTCATGAACACCAATTTGCATGCTATCCCTAGGGTTGACAAGTTATGAGATGGAACTAGGGTTTAGTGAGCTATTTACAAGTTAAGAGACATAACTAAAAACACATGGAAATGTACAAATTGGAAATGAACTAGGGTTACCTGAACACCACTTTGCAATGTATCACTAGGGTTGACAAGTTCTGACATGGAACTAGGGTTTAGTGAGCAATTTACAAGTTAAGAGAGGGAACTAGAAACACATGGACATGTACAAATTGGAAACCAACTAGGGTTTCATGAACACCACTTTGCATGGGATGAAAAATAATGAGATGGAACTAGGGTTTAGTGAGCAATTTACAAGTTAAGAGAGAGAACTAGAAATTGGAAACCAACTAGGGTTGACAAATAATGAGATGGAACTAGGGTTTAGTGAGCAATTTACAAGTTATGAGAGGGAACTAGAAACACATGGACATGTACAAATTGTTAACCAACCAGGCTTTCATGAACACCAACTTGCATGCTATCACTAGGGTTGAAAAGTTATAAGATGGAACTAGGGTGTGAGCAATTTACAAGTTAAGAGAGGGAACTAGAAATGCATTGACATGTACAAATTGGAAACCAACTAGGGTTTCATGAACACCACTTTTCATGCTATCACTAGGGTTGAAAATTTATGACATGGAACTAGGGTTTAGTGAGCTATTTAGAAGTTCCGAGATGGAACTAGAAACACACGGACATGTACAAATTGGAAACCAACTAGGCTTTCATGAACACCAATTTGCATGCTATCACTAGGTTGACAAGTTATGACATGGAACTAGGGTTTAGTGAGCAATTCACAAGTTAGGAGAGGGAACTAGAAACACATGGGCATGTACGAATTGGAAACCAACTAGGCTTTCATGAACACCACTTTGCATGGGTTGACAAATAATGAGATGGAACTAGGATTTAGTGAGATCTTTACAAGTTATGAGATGGAACTAGAAACACATGGACATGTACAAATTGGAAACCAACTGGGCTTTCATGAACACCAATTTGCATGATATCACTGGGGTTGACAAATTCTGACATAGAAATAGGGTTTACTGAGAAATTTACAAGTTATGAGATGGAACTAGAAACACATGGACATGTACAAATTGGAAAGCAACTAGGCTTTCATGAACACCAATTTGCATGCTATCACTAGGGTTGACAAGTTATGACATGAAACTAGGGTTTAGTGAGCAATTTACAAGTTATGAGATGGAACTAGAAACACATGGACATGTACAAATTGGAAACCAACTAGGCTTTCATGAACACTAATTTGCATGCTATCACTAGGGTTGACAAGTTATGACATGGAACTAGGGTTTAGTGAGCAATTTATAAGTTATGAGATGGAACTAGAAACACATGGACATGTACAAATTGGAAACCAACTAGGCTTTCATGAACACCAATTTGAATGCTATCACTAGGGTTGACAAATAATGAGATGGAACTAGGGTTTAGTGAGCTCTTTACACGTTAAGATATAGAAGTAGAAACACATGGACATGTAAAAATTGGACACCAACTAGGCTAGGGTTTCAGGAACACCAATTTGCATGCTATCACTAGGGTTGACAAATTATGACTTGGAACTAGGGTTTAGTGAGGTCTATACAAGTTATGGGGTGGAACTAGAAACACATGGACATGCACAAATTGGAAACCAACTAGTGTTTCATGAACACCAATTTGCATGCTATCACTAGGGTTGACAAGTTATTACATGAAACTAAGGTTTAGTGACCTCTTTACAAGTTATGAGATGGAACTAGAAACACATGGATGTATGTAAATATTGAAAACCAACTATGGTTTGTAGGGTATGATGTTAATATTGTAGGGTATGGTATGGTATATTACGATCGTATGGCATGTTAGTATGGTATGATGTTAGTATGTTATGTTATGGTATGTTATTGTATGTTAGTATGGTAGGATTTTAGTATCAGAGGGTATTTTAGGGTAGGTTATTCAATGTTAGTATGGTATGATGTTAGTATCATAGGGTATTGTATGGTATGATATCGTATATTACACATGCATGCATGACTTAGTGTTATGATGTTAGTGTATATGTACTTTAGGTACTGTATGGTATGGTTATGATGTTAAAAAGGTGGTGAGTCATAAATTCTTCCTTTAATTATTGGAAATTCATAAGTTAGCAAACATGTGAACCACACATATCACTATATCACATGGGTGAAGCAAACATATGATGTTCCAAAATCATGTGAACCATATCAAGTCAACCATATATGTATAAATTTGAACCTTGCTTTATATTATATATTTATAGAAATAATGTTACAAAAATTGGCATGCCACATGGCCATAATACAAAATAGTGGATCAAAATGTACATCTATGTGTATAAAAACAAAAAGTTACATCTATGTATCCCCCCTATACATTTATTCCAGTTATCCCCCCTTTCGTTGCCACTGCCAATGTCTTTAGAGAAGTCTAGCTTTATTTTTTGACTGCTCACTAGTTATCCCCATCGCTAAACAAGAAGGATAGGTCACATCAGTGGAGACTGCAGAAAAACAAAATTTTTATAAATTAGTTTACCAACCTATAAAAATTCTATATACATTTGTTCAAATTCCCAAACCAATATAACATTTTTACTTACTGTACGTGAGTAAGTAATGGTGGGTCATGGTGCCTCACTAGAAGCGACCCTAATTGGGAACTCTTCAAGCACCACTTGCTCACTATCAAGCTTCATAAAAAAATTTATTTTCCAATGTCAACAAATATACATGTATGTTGTGGGGGAAGAGTTGTGTCACCGATTTGGGTCTCTTCAAGCACCAAATCAGAGAAAGCGATACACAAACATACAAAGAATGCGATAAATAAACGTACCTGCTGGCTCATCAGAGATGTGTCATCGATTTGATGCTCTTTAAGCATCGGTGCCTCACTAGAAGCCTGCATAAAGTAACATATATGTCAATTTCAGATAATAAAAAGAATCAGAGACATATATACTACATGGACAGAAAATGATGTTTTCGAAGAAAGAGAAACATACATGTACTTGGTGGGGGAGAAGAGGTGGGTCGACAAAACCTCGCTTTGGTGGTCTTCAAGATCCACTGTCTCAATAGATTCCTGCATAAAGTAACATCTGTCAAAGCGATACATAAACCTACAAAAATGTATAAAGAGAAAGCACCAAATTAGGGAAATCCATACATAAACGTACAAAGAAGGTGATACATATACTTACCTATTGGCTCGTCAAAGGAGTGTTAACAACAACCTCGCTTTGGTGCTCTTCAAGCACCACTGTTTCAATAGATTCCTACATAAAGTAACATATATGTCAAGGTTAGATAATATAAATAAAGAGACATATCAATGGGTTCAATAAGGAAAAATATACTTGCATGTATAAAAAGCAATATAAGCAAGAGTTGCAATGTATAAATATACTTGGGGGATGTGAGGAGCTGTGTAACCAGTGGATCGATTAACTAGCAATGAGAGAAAATGACTTCTACTTGTACTAGTGAAGAAGATATATTTTTGGACATATTCATCAAACTCACGTTCCTACGTGCAAAAGGATCAAGATACAATTAGACAATTCCAAAAAATTAAAAAAGTACATGTTTAATCATTAAAATCATAATTAAAAGAAAGCGATACATAAACATATTTGTTGGCTCGTCATATGTGGGTCATCAATCTAGTGCTCTTCAAGCACAGATGCCTCAATAGAATCCTGCATAAAATAACATATGTCAAATTCAGATAATGAAAAGAATCATAGACATATATACTACATGGACGGAAAATGTTGTTTTCAAATAAAGTGAAACATACATGTACCTGGAGGGGGGGAAGAGGTGGGTCGGAAATAACCTCTCTTTGGTTATATTCAAGCACCAATGGCTCAATGGATGCCTACATAATGTAGCATATGTCAATTTCAGATAATACAAAGAAAATGAATATCTACATGATGGACGAAAAATTATTTTTCCAAAGAAAGCAAATTATAATTAAAAGCATAATTCAAAGAATATTTAAATAACACGTGTGTCTGGGAATCTACCTCTACATGAGAGGGACTAGGCTGGGATTCAATGTACTCATCCTAATCACCCTGCATAAAACATGTTTTATCAAAATTAGGATTTATTGAATGTTACAATCTCTACTATAAATATGTAAATAAAGTTGAGAAATTAACAAGTATAGTTCTTACCGCTAATGGTGAAGAACCAAACCATATGCAATATTGACGGCAGCATCAATGTTCTCAACATTGATCAACGGACTATGCGATTTTGGTGTGCCATGGGGCACCAACTATATATTTGTTCACATAATTTGTTAGATAATTAAATAGAAATAAATTGCGAAACAATTGAAAAGTGTGATATGAAACAAAATATAATATGAAAATAATGAGTTTTACTTACAAATCGAAGTAATCCATCGTCCTGAAAGTCTTAAGTAGGTCCATAGCATATGCGTCCACACGATGTGCAAGGGTGTGGAGTAACACGATGCTCTGAACACTCTGCATATCCTGTGTGATTTGTAGATGGATCCTTACTATGCGATGGGCCATCCTTAGAAGTGCCAACCCCTTGGCCTACATTTCCTTAGATATCAATCCCATGCTGAAGTAATGTATATTCCAAGTCAAATAAGTCCTTTTGTGTATCCTCAATCACATGACCTGTAGGAGGATATAGCCAAGGAGGTTTTGGTGTGCATGGAGGGCATGGCACATGGTTAGGATCCATCCTAGCCCCTTCCCTATCTTGGGGAATCCCATGACCAACACCCTGGAAGCCTAAGATATCGAAATAGTTAACATGTTTCCCTATCATGAATTCTGCATACAACTTCCTAAGGAAATAAAATGGGATGTCCCTATTCCCATGAGGGTCTTCATCGAAGACTAGATACCAACGATCCATCCAATTGGCATTTATATTTGGTTCCATGCACCGGTCTATGGAAATATTTGCTTGATTAGTGGGTGGAACCAATCCGGTGCAAGGGTCTCAGAATAATGAAAATAATTGATCTTTTCTAATCTTTAGATCTTTGATGTCTTTATAACTCAAACCATCGAAGTAGTATTTCCACTTGGATTCTATATACGAGCTAATGTTGTATAGAGCTTCTTGGGCATTGGAAATTGTGTTTGTTATTATGTCCAATGCATCGGCTCAATATTGTCTCAAATGATCCCCCCCTCTAATAGATGAGCTAAGGCGCCTCAATGATGCCAAATGCGCTAGAATCTGTGAGTTTCGATCTTCTTCCCCCTCTGGGTTTGGGTTTGGGTTCATGTTTGGGTTAGGTTCTAGGTTATTAGCGGGATCGTTTTCCACATTATCTTGCTCATTTCTGTTATCTGTTAAGATTTAAACAAAAAAATACTTTTTTTTTTAATTTATCATTCTTTGATTTAATTCAATTTTTTTATTAAATTTGTTTTAAACAATTATAAAAACTATGAAATTAACAAAAAATAATAAATAATTGAAAACAATTTGTAATGGATATGAGTAGTTACCTACCATTGGAGCCAAGCCACCTCCACAACCACCTCCAAATCGACCTCCAAATGGTGAAACACAAATCGCCTGTGTGGTTTAGCGCTCTTCCGAAACATCACTATGAGAAATGAGGTCTGTGGCCTCTGTTTTGTTTTTTGTTTTTGTTTTCCATATCAAATATGTGATATATCGCACTTGTGATATATATCACATATGCGATATATATATATATTGTTCACGATAAAGTACCTTTGTAACCTAGGGTGTGGGGTTACCAACTTACCACTAACATGCAAAAAATCAGCTTTTACAGGGAATGGAAAGAGAATATGAAGAAAACCTTGACTTACTCGACTAACGATGGTTGATCCAAGCTGGATCTTCTCTCGCTCCACTTCTCTCCAAAGCTTCTAGGGATGTACTCTTCCACCCGCAAAGAGAAAATCCTTCAAGTAATATCTCATACATATGTATATTAGAGGTTAGATGAAAATCATATATATAACATAATCACACATATTCATTAAGCTAATATACATGAAATTAAAATCAATACAAGATTGGAAGAATAATTCTCTTTATTAACAAGTGGTGAATAAGATAAGAGTAGAACCCAATTTCTGACACAAGGACTCTGAGTTCTGCTACTCCATGAATCTAAAGATATACCACCAGCATAAGTTTTCTCTCCAAAATCTATTGATTAGCCTTCACTCCAAGGCCTCTACTTATACTTTGGTAAATTGAGTTGTTTCGAAGGTTGGGATGGTTGGGATGGTTGGGATAGTTATGTATTAGGCCCCAACTAATATCATATAATATCGAATTATATTTTTTAATGTTGAATTAGGGTATACGTGGGTATTAATATAGGAAACTCGCGTATGACACATGGGTTTCTCAAAGGGAACTCACGTATGAAAGTATACCCGGGTTGCAATGCAAATACTCATGTATGACACGCGAGATGCAATGCACATAGTCACTTATGCAACCCAAAATACATAATAAAAATATACAAGGCTGGTCTGAGGAAAATGCATCAAAGGTCATGCCCATCTATAGTGTTTAGGCCACTTCAACCCAAATTGTCCTTTTGTGTACCAACATGAGGAATTTTTGCAATCAAACAGAGAAGTTCCATTTTGGCTGATAACAGATGACCCCTAATGTGTGAGGTCAGAGGAAAGCGATGGCCAAAATACATTATAATCATTATCTTGGAGAACTCAGAAGTCCAAGGAATCAGAGGAAGTACTTGAAACAAATACATATCAAATGTCATATACAAAATCATATCATATGATATGTGTTCTAGAACATTTATATTACAAAGGTGGATTGGAGCCACAATATACAATCATGATGGATCTTCAAAGATTTGGAAGATGTGTAAGTGAACACAACACAATTTTGCGTAACTTAGGTTATAGATGTGAACCTAAGGTCTTCATCATAATCCAAAGGAGCCAGTACAATCTAGGTCATGTGAGTAGATGTGTTGAATTCGAACATGGAAATGATTCAACAAATTGTCAATCAATAGGTGACAATTGACAACTAAAGCAAAGGAATTCACCAATGATGAAAGTGAATCCTAGGGTACCATCGTCAAAACTCTAGGTCTTTGTCTTCAGGAAATGATGATGAGGAAGGCAATGGATCCTCCAACTAATCATAAGAGTGACTATGAACTAGATAATGGAAGGTTGACACAAGTTATATCAGATAGGATAATAATGGAATCAAGATAAAAAGCAGAAACAGGGATGGATCCTTGAACAGTGAGAATGAAACAAAGGTGACCCAAGGTAGCTTTTTAAATTTGTAGATAGAACGAATAGATTTATCTATCATCTAGGGGACATGATGAGATTTCTCAGGAATAAATGACAAGTGGAGGAGTAAGAAACCCAAAGTTATAGCTGAATTGAAAGTGTACATTGAGACATGAGTATCGAAAAGTTTAGAGAGTGCTATGTTCAAGGAGGACATGCTACCATCGACTGTAACCCAAAGAGAAAACTTCTTCCCTATCTTTCCTATTAAATTCTAATGAGTCCAGGAAATTCAACTCAGCTCTTTCTTCATTTTTGACAAGCTTGAAGAGAAGAAGGAATAATGCTTGAAAATGTCACTTATCCATGGATTTTATAAGCCCAAACTAGTACATGTTCGCTTGGTGTTTTCATATTTAGAGAGTCTGAAAACGCCAAAGAACACTCCAGTGGGTTCCTTTTTCGTCCAATTTAGTCTCTTGAAACAAAGAAAGTATAAAACATATCTTAGAATATCTCTCTTCACTTTCAAAGAAGAAAAGGTGAACATTTTTTGTACTTAATTAAGGAGGTCCAAAAAAGGTTAAATTACCACCTACCCAATGCTCCTTTAAGGGCATCTTTATAGCTTGAGTTTTACAAGTGTGAAGGAAAGAAAGATCACTTGGAAAGATCCATTTGAGTACAAGAAATGGGGCTTACCATAATAAAATTGATGTTTTGTTCTTGTTGTTTAATGAGCATGACAAAGACATAAAGTACACTTGAAATCTTTTTCATGTTTAGGTCTAGAGAAAGAAAAAGAGAAAACTAAGCTCATAGCGGGTAGTCCTTTTCCGTAAATTTAGTCCCTCAAGTCCGGAAAAGTGATAAACCTATTCCTGAGAATACTCTTCTCAATTCTATAGAAAAGAGAGTGATCATTTCTCGTATTATTCCACATGGTCCGAGAAAGAGATAACCTACCACCATTGTGGATGCTCATTCACATATTCTTAACGAGGCTGAATGAACAAGTTTACTTGGTAGTCAAGTCTATTTTGAGGAGTTAGACATCAGCCTAAAGAAACTCCATAAGGGTGGGGACTCTTATAAAGGTGATAGCTTGTAAAAAGAGACAAAAAATGAGGCTCAATTTGGCATGAAAAATAGTTAAGAAGGCTCCCCCGAACCTACGACAAATGTGGCATGAGTACCAAAATACAATAAATGTGTTTTAAGCTAGGGTACTCATGTTAGGAAATCCCTATCCATGGAAGAACAATGATATAGACAAGGTACTAATGGTTGAATACCATAGTCTGTGGTTAAAGTAGTAGTCCTAGGGGTAAAGCAGATTAAGTATAAATGCAAAAATGCATATAAATTATCAAAATCCTACCCTATATGATAGGAGGACAATTTTGAATAACCTTGGACCTATTTCATTAGGTGAAAAATAACATGGCATTACTTTGATTTTAAAAAAAAAATACAAACTATAGGTTAAAAAAACCCACTTTTGAAATAATTTCTATAAATAGTGCAAAAATAGAAATCAAATTCATGATTTGTCATTTTTACCCAATATAGACAAGTTTTAATTCTACTTTCAATTGCTTGTTGTGGTCAAACCGTCGGATGAATTTCCAAACCACAAGTACCAGGTAAATGTACTCTCCATGCTCTTTCATTTCATCCTAGCAAATTTTTGATTTTATGAAAAAATTGATGTTTTCAACCAATTTAAATGCAGTCACGCTGTATACGCATGTATGCTATGTAAGTAGTCGCGTATACATGTTTTATATGTGGCTTTCTCAAAATAAACTCGCGTATAATACACGACATGTCCAAATGACAGTTGCGTATACTGTGCGATGTATAAAAACACTATGTAGGGCCAAAATCAAAATTTTTTCATGAATTTAATGTTTGACAATGGTCTTGTTAATAGGATGAAACATGGTGTTGGAGTGGAGGGAGAGGAAACATGAGGAAATTGACCAAGATGCTCTTCGAACTGCCCCCGTGGTGCATTCCTTGTGGCAAAGTGGGTTGCTTAAATTATTTTTTACCTCACATATGCGATTGAATGTCCGCTTACTGGAGTTTTTGATAAACTGTTGGGATCATGACCTATGTGCATTTGAATTGCAAGGTGAGATTCTAGAGATTACACTAGAAGACATCTATCTCATATCCAATTTGTCATGACATGGGACTCCTATCAACTTGGAAGGTACCGGAAGGGGCGGTGACCTTCTAAGTGTTCATAAATATATTGACACTTGCTGCGTTCCTGGCACTCGGAAAAGGGGTACTTGCATCCCTATTGTTCATATTGAGAGCTATCCATTATAAGTGTTGATAAGAACGATATTGAGGGTTGCAAGATCATCATCACTTCATTTTGCAACTCAAAACCAGATGAGAATTGCAATGGAATGTCTACAGGGAGCTTTATATGACCGGTGCTTGGGAGTATTCTTGATAATGAAGAAGCAACTCTCTGACTGCAAGAGAGGCCGACGTAAAAACTTCAGTTATTCTAGCATAATGGTGGCCTTTTTCTTTGAGAGATTTCCTAGTCTTAGTCCTGCAGTACCTCTACCAGTTTCATCTCCTTGTCAGCCTAGGCTGAGTAAATGGGGAGAAATCTTCCTCCGCCAAGTTGGTGGTGGATTGGTTCAGAGTGTGTACAATGATGACTTCTACCTATGGTGGGAGCGACAACTACCAGCACTGGACTATTTTTCGTATGCTGGGTTGGATTTCCAGGGTTACAATGACCTTGTCCTCCCTCCTGGAGGAGCATGGGGAGAGTCAAGTATTTTTGTTTTTAAATTTTTTTAAATTTTTATTTATTTTAGTCATAAAGATATATACATATGTATAAGAGTTTTAATTCTTTAAATGTTTTAAAACAATGCATACATTGGACTAGTTCACCCTGTTGGGCATCATCATATGTATGTGCAGCTTGTGGCAGGAGAAGATCATGGTCTGATTAGGGTTCTTGAGGGGAAGCTAGACAAGCTTGCCCAAAGAGTACCCACTTTACGTATTAAGCATATCCTTATTGTTATGTAGGAGTTAGTTGTTGGTATCCCACCTATCTTGATATGCCTTATCAGAAGGGTAGCCAAATCAGTTCTTGCTTACATAGAGGCTACTGAGGCTGTTGCAGCCGAAGAGGCTGAAGAATCACAAGAACAGGATGACCAAGATGAGTAGGGTGGCTAGGATGACCAAGGTGGACAAGATGACTAGGGTGGTCAATCTTAAACTTAGGAGCAGTTTTATGGATTACAATCCAGATTTTGTATATATTTTATGTATATTATACAGTTATTACTATATATGAGGATCAAACTTGACCTATCTATATGGATAGATAATCATATATATATA
>LPNX010946309.1:158533-180170 GCA_001517045.1 Pseudotsuga menziesii
ATTTGCATATGCATGAGTTAATGAATTTTGATTTCTTGGAATATGATTAAATGTAATAATTCTTTCCAATAACCTAACCTGCATAAACTGACGTAGTAGAATAGGGTTTCGCACCTGATAAGCTCAATTGAGCTAGGAAACGACCTGTTGAGACGAGGGATGATTTTAAGAACCCCCCCTAGATTTATATGTATAAAAATTGGATGAATCTCTTCAATATATAGGAAAAGATGAATGCAATTTTATCAATAATATAATATGTATATATAAAAAATTTGGTGAATCTTTCATTTTATTATATAATATTGTAAAATTTTGGCGAATATTTCATTTTATTATATAATGCTATAAAATCTTGGCAAATGTTTCATTTTATTATATAATGTTGTAAAAACTTGCCAAATATTTAACTTCATTATAAAAAATTGTAAAAACTGGTGAATCTTTCACTGATTTATAGAATATTGTCAAAATAAAAGAATAACAACATTAGCCAAATAACATGAATTGCATCATCAACAATAGAACATGTAGACTCACAAGTCACAATAGGAAGGTGTCAGTGAAACACAACTACACTGACTAGATTCAGGGCAAGTGGGGACTCCACATGTTAACTCGTCCCTTAATGGTCCAACGGACATGTGGGGACCTGGATCTTGACAAATTGATAAACTCATAGAATCATGCATTATGCTCGATCTTGGCCTCCAGTAGCCAATTATGGTCATGGAGGCTAATACAATTAGGCATTTTAATTATGCCAATTGATTATTGCATTAGATGAATGCTTGTCTTGTGCCAATAGGTATCCTACGATCAATGCATAGACCATTTTTCTCTTCGCTTAGATATGTAGAGCTCATTTATTTTTTTGAATAACGATAAGTATTTACAAAGAAAATATACAGTTAGCGTAAAAGAATTGAAAAACTGAAGAAAATTAATTCATGCAACTAAAAGTTAATAAAAGAATCTTTTCTCAAATCCTAAAACCAACCTTGATTCAAGCTACAACAAAGGGTTAAATCAAGCATCGAATGAGAACTAGAATCATTCAAAGGAATTAACACAATAGTTAACCAAAATACACACAAACTTCAAAAATCGACACAATAATTCAAACAAAAGCAATAAACAAACCATACAAATTTGTCAAGATATTTGTGCTAAAAACCAACATGGTTTCAAGTACTTGAATCAGCCCATTCTTTCTTAGCAAAATTGTTGTCAAATTAGTTATTTATCATTTAATGTTAGGAAACTATCTATGTGAAGAGATAGCTCATTCGCCTAGCTTTCTCAAATTCCAACGTCATTTCCTATCAGATACAAGAAAGAGACAATGTAAGAGATAAATATCAAACCATCAATCTTAAAATAAGTTGCATGAAGTTCATGTAGCTCAAATCATCAATGTTACAACAAAAAAGTATGATGTAGAATCTAGTTTTACCTAAAACATAACCCCAAATTCATATGGAATTGGGGTTAGGTTTGAGTTATGCTTTTAGCTTTTTATAGGAGCTACTTTTGGGATCCCACTTTGTATTGTTAGCTTTTAGCTTTTCATAGGAGATACTTTTGGGATCCCACTTTGTATTGTTATCATGGTATTGCACAGTCCTTTTGACCTACTTCTGGGATCATTTGTTGGACATTAATAAAATAACCTTATCTTATCATAATTTTTTTTGTTACCTTCATCTTATGCTTAATGTGTTACTTTCATTATATGCTTAATGTACATATTGTCTGCTAGTCAGCTGTTAGATTACCACAAGGTTAGTTAAGCACACAAAGTCTACGCCACCAATTTTAGATTGGGTACCATCATCAAAATGGGGGCAAGTGCCCAAACGTTTCAAAAGGATTTATTTCCAAGGAAAAAAAACACCAATGTTCCACCAAGTTTCTGGGATGTGCAAATTTGGGAGCAAGGGAACACATCTAAGGGGACATGTGGAATCACCCCACAAAATATATGGAACATTGAAGTCTCCAACATAGGAGGCCAGCCCAAATACTAAAAAGATTTAAAATATGAGAATTGAAATGTTAACCATTAAAACTATTACATAACAGCAATTTAAGCTTATCCAATTGGCAAAAGCACACCCAACTGCTAATATCTAGCACAAAATAGTAAGAGAACAAGTCTAGAAGTACCCTGTTCTGAGCATTTTCTTCCGGTAGTGCTAGACCCTATTCTAACTATTTTCCCCCAGTTGCAACGTCACAACCAACTGCCATGCAATACTAAATGTTTGAGGTATTTATTGTCCAGCAACAGAAAATAATTAAGTATTTACTATTCACTGTACCCACAATATCCAACAAGGGACTATGGAAAATACTTGAGGTATTAAGTTTTAACTTTTAACTATGGCCACAACAATAAATATCCAGCAGCAAGGTTTCTACAATTCCAACAGTCCACATCATCTAGCGTCAAGAATTATGTTTCACAACATCTGGGAGTCACAGGACGAAGGTCTCAACTCTCCCTCACATTTTCTCCCTCACACTGCCATGCCCACATAGCCTCACTACTCACACAAGTTAAAAGACAGTGCACAGAACTCACTCAACCACAATCTCTTTCATGGAACCATAGCAGCACAAGACCCCTAACATAGCAGAAACTTAGAAATCTCATGGTGACAGCATAGATGACTGATGGGTATTAGCATAGAACTCACCGGACGCTAAAATAATTAAACATTACGTTAAAATGTATAATTTATACATTGTCAAAATTTGTCAATATAGATGCAGGAACAAGGATTTTTAGGTAGGAATATGCATGTTTTTGGAAGAATTCCCCTCGAAAGGGAAGGTGGGGTAGATCCCCCTTGGTGTATCCCCATGCCGTGGGTGTGGGAAGCACATCCCCTACCCTTGGGGACACATCCCCATGTAAAACTGAGAAGCACTAATCTAAAAACACCTTATACTACATAATTTATTAGGACATCTAATGAAATGTTTGCAGTATATATCCAAGACATGACAATATATATCTACCTTGTAATATATCCATTCATAACTTCCCTTGCATGACAAAAACTTTAAAAAATGGGATTTGTTCAGCACCTGGTCCTAGAACACAAACAATAGCACTTGAACCTTCCTGAATTGCTTTTATTGTTGGTCCCTACCTTCCAATTAAACTGCCAGCCTGTGTGCCAGCCACAAGCAACCGAGTTGAAGTCATTTCACTACCACACTACTGAGCTTGACCCAATTCCCGTATGCCATCTGGACCTCCTTCTATAATTCACTTATGAACCTTGAGTATCCCATCCATAGCTGGAGAAATTGGTGCTTCTGGTTCTTCTATTGTTGAAACCATAACCTGTGACAAGAGATAATAATGATGTTATTTAAGGCGAAATCAGAATAAAATATTTTGAATCATAGAATTAGAAAAACAAAAAACCCAAGAACGTACAAAATTTTAAAGCCAACAATCTATGTAGAGATACAATCCCTCATTGTTGAAATACAAAATTAGCACATCTGTGCAAGAATGTACAATAATAAGATTGTTATCATATGCCAACCAATATAGGAGAAATGCTTGGAAACTTATTTTTTGAAAAAACACAGAGTACTGTAGGAAACACCTCCAAGTTTAGTAATAGAATATCTAAGGATTTTGAAAACATATGGTGCAATGGAAAACTCAAATTCCCTTGATTGGATCAAATAACACCTCTATGATCCTCTTTTGTAGGATAATGGATAGGTTCGTCAAATATAAACTTTGATTTAGCATCAATTTGGTAGTTCCCATTACTTGGAAAGACTATATGATCTGCATCCAGACCTGAACAGTTCTTACGTGGAAATTTTGATAAAGTATTCCATTTATTTTAGCAAATAAAGAACACAATTTAACAAGAAGACCAAACATCAAGGATTCAAATAAAGCTTACAGTGCATTCAGGAGTACCTTGAATTCCTTCTAGAATCTTAATGCATGATCTGGTCTCTTCACACATATTTTTCACAAATTCTCCCTTGCGACCAATAATTCCACCAACCTTCTGAACAGGAACAAGCAACCAAAATACATTATCCCTAGGCCATCCTCACCATTTCTTATCTATTAATCCAACACCAATTGCATCTTCTCAGCCCCTTTTCTGAGAAAGGTTGGCATTTCTGGCCATTCCAATCATGTATGATTGCTCTTGCATGGTTTCCATTGATGCCATTGCCATGTTTCTTGGATGACCTGAATCAAGCAATGTAAAAAATCAATCCAGTAGATCTTGTTTTGTGTGAGATAGAATGGCCATACAATGCATGTATCCTTCTTTTTTCTTTTTCTTTTTCCTGTTTCTTTCTTTCTTCCATTTTTCTGTACTGGTTGTGATGGCTGGGTTGGCTAGGAAGGGATGGTCTATGGGAAAATTAGGGAAAATAATTAACAATTGAAGAACATATCACTGCAGAATCGACGGGAAATCTAAACAAAAACAAAAATTCTGATTTGTGCTAAATAATAAACTGCCAACCAACCTATGTTAGGAACAAAGGATATAACTCAAAGGTGCAGAGCACAAAAGCAATTAGCTAAACATCTAACAAAAGTAGGATATATAGTCACAGAATGCAAAATAAATCATATTCTACAACTTCTTAAATAATTGACATTAAAGCTCATATTTACCACCAATAGCAATGCATGTACATAAGAACTTCAAAGACACTATTGGGCTCAAAGCAGAAATGAAAACCTTGAAGTAGAAAAAATGCCTCTTGCAAAAGATTAAAAGTGCAAAACCAGTCTACATAATCCTAGATTTCATCTGTTCTATAGAACTCTGAAGATGAAGGCTTATGGGGGTAAGAAGGAAAAAGCAAGGTAAATAGCCAGTACATAAGCAATGACAACCGACATAGAATATGTGCATCCAACGGGCAGAAAAAAACATATAGAGTGTTGGGATTTGCTAGAGATAAGGGTTTCTTATGTTATAGAATTTATTGAGCCCCAACAACTTTTATGTTGAGTTCATTGGTTGTCTTTTCATCTTCTCATTTTCCATTATTGGACCGTGTGGGAGTTGCACCGGTGGAATTAGAAGGCTAGCAGCCCTCCTGGCCTCCCATAAGGCATGCAGAGGAGAGCATGAGAATAGCCACCACACAATATTGTCATTTTGACTAATTCTCAAGGAGGAACCATGCAAGGATCAATGCTATCAATCATGATGTTCAAATTTAAATTCATGTCCATTTAGGTTATTGAGTCTTCTCTCCTTGCAATCCAAGAAAAATTAACAACTCATTTTATAGCCGACAATGCACATGGATATAAATGCCACTCATATATAATATCAATAGCACTATTGTCACCATTACAATCAAAACAACTTATGTTTTCTCTCAGCAACAAACTCATTCATTGGAAACATCTGTGTTCTCACTGTCTTGCACATCGCACTAGTGCCAAAAAAAATATCATATTTCCATGCCATTGTTAAACTTTACATCATAGTTCAGATCTGCGCTTGCAAATGAAACCTAAGTCCTAAATTTTGGAGCTTAGTTTACACCTATCAAAGCCTAGATCTGCATATACTAAAACTTCTTTACATTACGTTTAGAAGGGAAAACACTGTACTCTGTGTTAATTGAAAATAGCAGATAGAAGGAAGCTAAATATATATTTGTGCAATATGGCAATTACAAACAGTAATACAAACTCTAACAGCAATCACAACTACTCACTATTATTCAAAAGGGAATCATCCTTTTAGTCAGTACTTTAATTCTTCATTTATTTTCAAAGTCTTCTAACATGTATTGCTCTAAACCCATTGGTATAGTTGCTTATTAGAAAAAATATTATTTAATTGATTTTATTAAACTGGGGCTAATATTTACTGATAGGAATCAACCTTGGGAAGTCCACAGTTAGTTACTAGATGATTGGAAAATATCACAAGAGGGGAAAGAAGCTTTCGATTATGACTTATGGGAGATGCATTTGATGTGGGCCAAGTTCCCAACACAAGTACAATACTTGCATCCCATGTTTACATAGGTTGAATATTTCTATGATTTGAAGGAGTGGTCAAATCCAGATGCCATTGGCTATATATCCATATGCTTGAGTTCATCAAACTTTATTTAGTGTTAGCATATGCAAGAGTCTTCAACATTAACTTCATCAAGATTTCTATGGAAACAGGTCTGTGCTGGCATAGGATGAAACCATTGGAAAGGAAGTCTTGGAGAGCTTTTCATTGTAGGCAGTGAAGATGGTGGCCAATACCATGCATATGAATGAATATAAACATTATGTGATTGGTATTTGGTCGATAAAAGTATCTACCCTGATCTTGATACGAGTTTATGATATCACAATAGTTGAGATTGGAAGTGATGGAAGTTGATTTTGGGTGGGGAGGCCTCTCTACATGAGTCCATTGAGAAATGATATCTAGTTCCTTTCCTTTGGATGGACACTCTGATGCTCTAAATGTTCGCTTATCAGTGCCCTTAAACCATAATTAGCAAAACAAATGTTGAGTTGAGGACGTTGTAATTGATACCAATTCTTCACTCCCTCCATCCCTAACTATAAGATTTGACTATCAATGAAAATATCTGCCTGCAATAAGTAAGAGAATATTTTGCAAACTTTAGTTGTTTAGGTGTATCTTTTAATTTTTAACTTAAAAAACATAATATTTTGGGAGAACTTTCAAGGTGGGTTTATTTTGTTAATTCATACGATTGTTTTCAAATTTGTTGAGTTTTTATTTCCAAATGTTTGAAATAATCACAAATAAGAGGCACATAGGAAATAATGAATGAATTTTTTAGATAGTTTCTGAGATGTAAGGAACTTGTTACCAATGGCCCATTAATGTTTTCCTATGAAAAAACTATGCTGATATCTTGATTAGAACTTGCATAACATGGTTTCTTAGATGATTTTCAGCAGTTTAGGGTTTCCTAACACTAGAGGAGCAAAAACATGTTCCTCATGCGAAATCATCAAAGAAATTTTCTAAGTTAAAACTTAAATTTGAACATACATGCCCATAGAAGCTTCATTACTGTGTTTTCCATTTACAGAGTTGTACTCCAAGTAGAAATAATTGTTGGCCCCCTATTTTCCATTTACAGAGCTTGGCAAATAATTGCTAATGAGCTCCATGGCTGTTGAATACTATAACTTACACCCAAAATAAAACCAGCAGAGTGCCAAAGAATAATATCCAATGAGGAAAATGTCATCAAGCTGTGGTCTAGCAACAAGGTTGAGTGCTCACAGCAAGGCCAAGAACTCTAGGAATTAGTGTCCAGGCCAACAATTCACCGTGAAGCATTCTTCTCTGCCTGAGTCCCCATATTTCAGTTTCATCAAGTTTGCATGCATTATGTTTCTAATTTAAGTTTTGCATGCATCAGTTAAGTAAGGTGCATGTAGCCTAGCTCAATTTAGTAAAGTGTATGCAACTTAGTAGTTATGGCACAAATCATCTCTAGTTGAGGGACTGTTGTGCATGTGTCCAGATCGTTGTAACTAGCTAGTGCACACCTCTCAAGGCATGTTGAGGATGTAGGTGACTAAGAAGTATGGAGTTGATTTGGAGCCTTGAGCATCCAATCTCAATGTCAAAATCACTACACACCAAAAGGATATTTCGAGACCCCAAAACCGACATGGACAGAGTGTTTCAAGTAAAACTATTTTCTGTGATACTCTTATTTGTTTCATTGACAACCAACTTCCATTAGCAATAGTATCAATACTTAGGACTAAATGCATGCCATTAATTTTCAAAATGAACTCGACCCAATACATGTCACCAATTGGCTCTATGTGTCCTAGCCAGAGGTGTCCCTAGAGAGAATCTCTATGCTGCATGACTCCCCAAGTTAAAGATTGTCTTTTAAGTCCATCTTACAAAAACTGTGGAAAAAAAAGTTGCGATGAAGGCATGTTTGACGACACTAACCTTTGATAAGGTTCTATATTGCGAAGCTTTGGATTTGGTGATACAACTTTCCCTAAAGATTCCTGAACATCCACTATACACACAGTGCATGACTTGAGCATCAGACTCCAGTAGTTAATTGAGTATGTACACATTGTACACTGATAGTTGTACTCTCTCTTTATGCTTTGTGTTATGTTTTATACTTTCAATTGTGTTAAACTTAGGTGTGAACTGATTTTACTACCACTAACTGATTTTATTAGAATTTTACTTATCTTTTATATTCTTACCATTAGTCCTACAATGCAAGACAACTTGGTTATAACTTAAAGTTTCAATATTTTGCAGGAACCCTCTCAATTTGACAATTGGGGTCCTTTTGTAATATGGTATAGTCCAATGGGGCTTTTGTTACGATGTAGGTGCATTATGTGGAAGGTAGGACAAATTAATTGATCATGTGCATCGAGTCCATTGGGCCTTTTGTTATTATGTAGGTACATTACATGGAATGTATACATTATCTGACTTTCTTATTCCTACCCTATGCCAAATAATGCTTATTTCTTATAAGTAGCGTAGTTGCATACAAATGGAATGCAATCCATTACAAGGAATGTTATATATAGCATTGTTTACAACTATTATTTGGAAAGCAACACATGCATCATGATTCATGATTATCAAAAGTGCTGGAATACAAGTATGCGCCTGTTACATTTTCCATGAGTTCCAAGGTTATAGACCAGAGAGAGGGTAAGCAAAAATGAATCTCAGGGCACTAGGGTGTTCCTAGAAACTCTAATGTTTGTCCATTTGTCATCAGGAGGGATTCTGTATGTTGTTTTGAATATTTAATCTCTTTCTATTGTGATATCTATTGCAAAAGAAGTTATACTCATTTGGTTGTGCCCACCTTTTAGCTCACTGCTCCTCTAGCAAATTTACCAGCCTTGTCTATCTTGCTAAAGGAAATTCCTAATAATTATGAAATTCGACATGGAACGAAGGAAGAGGTTATTTGGCATATATACTGATTTTAATGCTTCCTTTTGTCAAATTATTTCTTGCTTCTCTTATTTTTGTATTTTAACGAGAAGGAATAAGCTCGTCTCCTTCTGTGTTCAATGGCAGTTGATAATTAATATGTCCAAAACATTTGATGCAATTATCAATGCCAGCCTATCATGAAATTTTTTCTCCTAGATGAATTACTCATTCAGTGTTTTCAAATTGTATGTCCCAAATGAAATGTCATGTACCGGGATGCCTTTCTTTGGCCATTGGGGAACTTGATATGAACAATATTCCTTTATGAACAAATCCATATGCATAGCAATTAGCAGCAGATATAACATGCATATTTCTGGAATTCATTCATTATCCATTATCAAAACATATGTAAACAGAATCATTCCACACAAAGATGATTACGGAATACTTATTTGTTTTCAAGTGAAGTCCACCAAACTGGTTGCTGACAAGCAATAATCTCACTTGGCCCAACCCACTACTCCCATGACATAATCAATATCCTCACTATTAAGCACTCTAGTCCCTCATCCAGCCATCAGTCCATGATGGAACTTTATTCTCCTTCACAACACAAGGAAAATCATCCCTTTCTCTGCTCCACAGTCCCTCACGGATCTTCTTCCCTTCTAGTGTAGGCAGAAAGAGTTAAAGACTGGTGGTTTCCTACTGTGAATGACCCATATGAGAAACACGTCACCAAAATAGTCCATAAGTAGCACTAATGTGGTTACAGGTTTGTGGTGTTTTCTTAAGCTATCGTGGACATTCTTTAGCATCCCTTTTCCTCTTTGAATTCACACAGCAAGTCCCTGGCCCTCACAGGATCTTGAAAGTCATAATTTTCTCAGAATAGTCTTGACATTTCAAGGCATAAACAACCATTTCAAGGCATAAACAACCAGTTAATTCCTCTGATCTGGCGTTGAATAGTTAATCTGTCACCAAAATGTCTCTCTGATGAATAGAACTTGAATCCATTTTAAGTGGCTTCTGGATCTTGATTTACATGCTTTGAAGGAGTCATTAAGCTGAACCACCATGCTAGTTACAATGATCTTTTTTTTGCACAAGGTCCGTGAGGCACTGTTGTGCATGTGTTAGGGGACAGGCTTATTAATTCATTTTTCAAATGAGGAAACAATGGTGAAGTAGACTTTGAAACTTTCAATGTAGTTCCTAATTTCAATATTAGTAAACAGTGATGTGATCTGAGTTTCAGATCTGTGTGCTTGCTGCTACTTTCTTCACCTTGATGTGTTTCAGTTCCTAGTAAAAATCAAATTGTAGTTTTTATAGAGATTTTAGTTTTATGTTTTCTTAAATAGGTAGATTAGAAATCAGCCTAGGACCATTACCATGTGCTAAAAAAATTTAACAATTTTTACTCCAAGAAGAAACATTGGGATAGAGATGAAATCCTCCTTTTATTTTTCAGTAATCACTATATTCATTGAAGTGTATTTGCTGCTATGAACTCTCAGTTAGGGTTGTTCACTCGATTTTGAGGGATGCCTTGACTAGGGTTCAAAGGTTAAGTGTATCAAGTTAGGATCTCTTGATCTTATTGTCAAATTTAAATAAAGAATGATGTATTGTTGGCTGTTTGTCTATATAAAGGTTTCCTATTGTGGTCTACTTCCTTTATGGTTTCATTTGTGGCTTTCCGTTGATTATCCATGGCTACATGTTGTTACTTGGATGATTTTGTACTTGTGAGGAGCATATTTAGTAGGGACTTCTTTTAATTTTATGTATATTGAAGTAAATCCATGTGGTTTGTTAGACTCTAGAGCATGTTTATAATAGCCTAACCACACCTCTTTCCATATAAGTTCAAACCCCCTTTATTGTTGATCCTAACTTCATCACCCATTGGATACGCATTAATCTTGGAAATCTACCATGCCTTCAATATAAGTATATCATAAACATATTTCCTTGGGTTTCACCCCTTGTGCCAGAGGATTGCTAGCCTAAATTGAGTAAAAGAGTTGTTGTGGTGACAGTGGGAAACATTCCTATGTAGCTCTAGGGTTGCGCTTCATTCAGGGACTTGAATATCTTTGAGTGCAGGTTGTGGAGATAACACAATGTATTTAACATTTCTACAACATGGCACCATTATAACTCAACTTGCAAATATTGACACCTATCACATAACCTCATCATTTACAAATAACACATTATTTAACATATTGCATTTCAAGGATCAAAACCAGGGTATTGCAAGAATAATGTTGTTGCAAAGGTAATATTTATTTATCACTAAGTGCTGGAAGGTGCAATGGTATTGATATATAATAGGCACCTCTAGGTGCAATTACAATAATAAATCTAGTAAGCATCACTAGGTACAGTTTCAGCAATGTTCAGTAGCTGCTAGAAGGCACACAGGCACAATAATTCCAATAATAGCTAGCATGGATAATCATTACTGCCCTCCAAGCATGATATTAGCAAACATATAATGTTAACATAAGAAAACACAACAAACAATATATTCAATATATTAATATTGAAAACAAAAGAGTCCACGGACCATATCATGGAAAGTTACATTCTCCCATTCAATTGGGTTCTCCCCGATTCTCAGTAAAAGAGTCCTCTCTTGATGAACTGAGGTGAGTAGTACTTGTTTGCTATTAAGCCAAAACTATACTGTCAGAAAACATAAAGGAAGACAGATCTACAAGATGAGAAATTTAGCACAAACAAACACAAAAAATAAAAAAGAGCAAATTATAAAAGTCCATATGAGTCAAACAGACATTCAGTTATAATGGTTTGTTGAATTTCTATAGCTTGATAGATTCTTCTCCACGTTTTCATATGTCTTCATATCTACACATTTATGATTATTTTATCAAGTTTTTGCAGGCTTCCAGTTGTCTTTTTAGATCCTTTCTCTAAGAACATCAACCTCTTTTTGCAAGTAATCTATTTTTATGTTTCCTTTAATAAGCCACATGAATATCAGACCCTAACTTTGGTTTTCACCGAGTTGAAAGAGATCAAGAAGTTTACAAAACTTTTCAAGAGGGATTTGGATGAAGAGTTTCAACATCACATAGATTTTTGTAGATTATGTCTATTGAGGGGCATCCTAACTACTATTCCATGATCTGTGCTGAATAAAAATATTCTTTTTCTAAGAAATTACATTGATGTTTGGGAATCTAGATTCTAAACCTATAGACACAAGTAAGGGTGGATCTACATAGGACATGATAGTTTGGACTATATTATTTGATGGAATCACACCTTTCCTTCGCAATTTATGTGAAATATCTGTGGATCGTCAATTTAATTTCCATGCAATAATTGCACAGAAGATTTGTTTTCAACAATTAAAAGCATCTGTTCTAGTTGATATTCCTGCCACCATGGAAGAGGAATTTTACCATGCATTTAAGCTCCATAGTATTGTAGTCAAACATTATGATCATTTTCTATATTTCATGGTTCTTCATACTAAAATAATTGGGAATATACTCTCAACCAGTCAACCAAACAAGTACAAGTTGTGTTTGACTTGATGATAGATGTGCATTCCATTTTCTTGAGGACTTCGAAGCATAATTCAGTGCAAATAAATGTTAAAGCTGAATTTGAAGAGAAAAACGACACAACATTGACCTTTCTAAATAATATTGCGTCATAATTGTTGTTGGTTGGTGGCCATTGCAAGCGGAAGTATGTACCCCTTGCAACTCTACGTATGTGTTTGGGGGACAAGAATTTATTAAGAATGAGCCTAATCCTATATAGATTTTGTTTGTTGTGCTGCAAATTGATTCTTGAAATGTTTCCTTGAGAGCCTAGAGAATTCTACTGAAGTTCTGAAGGAGGGGTTGAGGATTAGGCTCATTCTTGCAAAAAGTGTTAAACTAAGATGTTTTCAGTGCTAATGCAGTCTTCATTATGTGAATGAGACTAAGTGCAATTTTTTGGTGACTTTGATGAAATTATTAACCAAGAGGTCTAGTTGCAACAAATCTCTCATAAAAGTCTCCTACCCACTCTAATCAGAAAGAGGGTTAGAAACTTCAGTTAACTATACAAGTAAAAATGTTTAGAATTTGATGAGTGGTGATTTATGAAAACTCAAATCAAGCAATAAGAGAACCAACTAAATGAACCGTATCGAATACCTTGTCCCCTATTCACCATAGAACACTGATAATGTTACAGGGAAATCATTTGACTACAGAGTACCAACCATGCAACCATTACTTACATCCATCTACCATAACTACCATAACTAAATGTATACGGTTGAAGAGGCATTCGAATTCAACATGCTAAACCAAAAGAGGAGGAGCGCAAGTGTTGATTTATGGTTTGGAGTTTAAGACTAATAATTGCAAGCCCATCTTGTTATTATGAGATTGCATGATTCTTGGATAGACAAATACCTCTGGAGTCTAGATTGTAAACCATAAGATGACATTACCATACTATTAAATGAAGAGTTCTATTATGCCATTTCCCTTCTATCTAATTGTTTACATTTAATTATATCCATAAATATTTCCATAGCATCTACTTGCATGGATGTTTAAATGCATGAGTTATGTAGCTATTGCACTCTAACATCATCCATCTAATTCTGAAGCTATGTTGGTAACTTATACACATTGATTTTGCATCAAACACTTACTTCCCAAACTAGACCTTTACTCTGTAATAAATTCATTCATTGGCAAACAAATTAAGAAAAACTCTTCAGTTTTGGTCTGTTTCAATGCCATTTAGTATATTAACTTGAACGAACTAAAAAAATACACAAGTTAAAAAGCCAAAAAAAAGAAAAAGAAAAAAGGGGATAAATGAGAAAAGAGAGAGTGGGCAACCAAAAAGGATGAATGAGAAAAAAGAGAGTGGGAAACCAAGGTGAACATATAACCAAGTTTTAAGAGTCATCCCAAATCTACAAGAATTAGTTTCCTTTTATCTGGTACAAAACCCAAATACCAAATTGTGAAGAAAACATCTTCTCTCCTTGTATCTATTTGTATATCACTTGAGGATCAGACATAATATCATGACATTAGAAAGAAGCCCAGTGGTTCTGGATAGATTTAACAGGTTTAAAGGCCCAATGGACTAGATTAATATGAGTGTGAGAGGCATTATCCAATACCGGAACAAGTAAACCCAATTCACCAATCACATTTCTATTATTCTAAACATTCAATTCCAATTCCATGGGATAATGCAATTAACTTTTGGGAATCGTTGCAATCTTATGGGCACTGCACTCAGCAAAAAAACTAATATATACACACCAAAAATACTTAAGGGCTCTCAAAACCATCCTAACACCCTTTATGATATCGATATATAGTCTGAGGCACTACATAAGTCCGCATAATTCAATCCTTATGCATGCTTTTTATTAGGTTTTGTTAAAAGGGCAATAATTTCTTAGTGTTGCATGTTTTGTGAGAGGAGACCTTTGTCAAACCATCTGCAAAATCTAAAATAGCACCCATAGGACCTAAGAAGGATTGAATAGCTCTCACATTACAGGGTTGGGGCTCTGGCATCAGCACCTGGCGGCTTAGTAGTTGATCTCCAGCATCAACTAGTCTGAACTATGATTATTGCACCATATTCTCTAGGGAGCCAGAAAAACATTGATAATATGTGATTTAAACTGATTTATAACACAAACAAGGTTGAGTGCTCACAGCAACTAACCTGTAAAAATCCTGTAGATAGAAGAAGATTCAAGAAACTAACCTGTAAAAATCTTGCAGATAGAAGAAACATTGTGAAATTGCTTTCCACAAATCCACTCAGCCACTATAAACACCAATTTGCAATAGAAACCAAGCTTGACGTTGAGCCTGAGTCTTGACTCTTGCACGATTATATAGGTAAAAAACTTCCTCACTTGACTAAATTTATCCA
Source organism: Pseudotsuga menziesii (assembly GCA_001517045.1). Classification (NCBI taxonomy): domain Eukaryota; kingdom Viridiplantae; phylum Streptophyta; class Pinopsida; order Pinales; family Pinaceae; genus Pseudotsuga; species Pseudotsuga menziesii. The sequence goes on from LPNX010946309.1 coordinate 173,455, forward strand.
TTTTTTGCTCAAATATGGACCAAATCCAATGAAAAAACTTTCCCAATTGATTAAATCTCCACATTTTACTCAAATAATTGTCCACAAATCCAAATACAGGATGAACTATGTCCAATTTACCCCAATCGAGGTCGAAGTAAGACCAGTTTACCGAAATATTCATAAATCCCGGTGAAATACCAAATTTTTAATTGTATTATCCATAAATCCTAGGCGAAATACCAATTTTTCAAGCTATTATCCATAAATCCTGGGTGAAATACCAATTTTTCAAGCTATTACCCATAAATCTGGCGAATTTGGAAAAAATATCCTCCCAACCGTAAAAAATCGGGCGAATTTGGGAAAAAATCTCCTACAAGTCAGAAATATTTGGACGAATGCAGGAAAAAATCAATAATTTCTTGGGCTAATATTCATTTTCCAATTTTTCCCTAAATTAGGATGAATGCAATTTACCTTGGGGCAGATATATACAAAATAAACAATGGGTGAATTTATTAAATAAACTAATAACATTTCAATCTAAAAATTCGCCCACTTTTTTTTGGGTAACCCTTAAAACTCACCATTGGGCTAAAATTTGCCCTTAAAATCATCCCTAGTTGAGAGTCAAGCCTGAATTCTATCTGGGTAATGCCTCAGGACAAGGCATCCCATAATAGCTCAATGACGGTCCTGTACTCAGCCACATTATTGGTAGCATGACCTAGACAAGCGCCTCCACATTATCATGAGGGTGAGTAAATAACCAATGCGGCTAAAGCCAAGTTGCAAGTGTGGTGGCTAGCACCATCTACAAAACCTATGAACCACTCGAAAGACATCTGTAATAACCAATAGATGATATAAGAACAAAAACCAGTGAACTATTGTACATAAATTTTCATACAATAAAAAAACAAAAGAGTGCTAAGCCTAAGCATAGTACTTTTTGAGGTAGAGCCCATTTCTAGGCTCAGGAAGCTTATTTACCTTGAAATTAGTTAATTCATATGCACCTTTCTTCAAAACATTTGACATGACATAATTTCCTAACCACATAGACCTGAATTTCCCTAGCCCTAGAGGTTCTTTGTCTTGATCCCAAAGCAAGACAAGATCCCCTTCAGAAAAAATCCTCGGTTTGACTGATTTATCGTACTGATTTTTTACCCTATTTTTATGAGATTCATTTGCTGTTCATCTAGATGTTCTAAGTGTTACAACCATTCTTCTAGCTCAGTGGTATCAGTTAGCACATGAATACCAATCTTTAAAGATGGTATTTCACATTCAACCAGGGTTACTGCTTCCACTCCGTGAATTAGTTGGAAAGGAGGAAACCCTGTGGCAATTTTCACAATGGTCTGATAACCCCAAAGTGCAGGATACAACATGATGTGCCAATTGGACCGGGATGCATTAATAGTGTGCTTGAGAATAGTCTTCAAGTTTTTATTTAAAGCCTGGACTTGACCATTCACTTGTGGGTAGGAAGAATATGAATGTTCTTATTTAAACCCTAGCATAGTGGTCAATTTAGTGATCATGCTATTTTGGAAGTGAATTCCATGGTCAGTGACCATCTCTTTAGGGATATCAAACCATGCGATAATTTGGTTAAAGACGATAAAAGCTACAGTTTCCCCGTCAGCTTTATAGGTGGGACTTGCCTCTTCCCACTTCGTGAAGTAATCTACAGTGACAATGATGTAATTGTGTCCCCAAGCCGAGACTAGTTTGCACATCACATAATCTATCCCCCACTTCTTGAAGGGGCACACTAAGATGACGGTAACTAATGGAGCAGGATGCGACCGCATCTTTTTGGTGTAAAGCTGATAAGGATGAAAACGCTTCACGACCTCCCCACAATCTTTAAATATCCTGGGCTAGAAATAACTAGCACGTAAAATATTTTGGGCCGTTGCTAACCTAGATAAATGACCCCCACATGCTCCACTATGGGCATCATTTAGGATAGTCTCAACCTCTTCGTGGGTAATACATCGACGCAAAACATAATCTACCCCTCTACGATATAAGGTATCTTCAGTAATGAGGTAGTTTTTTGCATGTAAGCGTACTTTGCGTTGTTCTTCCCATGAAAAGGCTGCAGGGCACTTAAGAGTCTGGAGATAGACAAGTATATATCCATACCAAGGGTTAGAGGTGGAAATCAAAAAAGATGTGCTCATCTGGGAATGAGTCTTTTTCAATGGCTACATCTTCCTCAACCAGAAATTTTGTGATGAGCTCTACAAAAACTAAGGACTTTTTGGATTTGGCGGATTGGAAATCTAAGTCAAACTCCTGGAGAATGACTATCCATTTGTTGAATTTGCTTCCAACTATCCATTGGGACAAAACATATTGGAAAGGATTAACATCCGTCGCTACCATCGTGCTCCTCAGTGAGATGTAGTGACACAACCTATGAAAAACATATACAGCTACTAATGCCAACTTCTCCACATGGGAATACCTAAGTTCAGGGCCACCTAAAGCACGGCTAAGATAGTATACTACATGCTCTTAGATCTTGTCATCCTCCTAGACTAGTGCTACCTCAATGGTCGACTCGGATGCAGCCAGATATAATATAAAATCACGAGAGTAATTTGGCGGGTGCAATAATGGTGTTGAAAACAAAGATTTATTTAATGCCTCAAACACAAGTTGTACGATTTCATCCCATACAAATGGGGTTTCCTGCTTCAACACGCGCATGAAACCTTTAGTGATCTTGGAATAATTGACGATAAAACGTCGAAGGAAGTTGGAATTCCCTTGCAGGATTTGAAGCTTCTTGATGGAAGGAGGAGGAGGAAAAATTACTATGGCCTCAGCTTTCAAAGGATCCACATGAATACCTTTGTTAGAAACAATGAACTTGAGCATTCTACCTGACTCGACACAGAAAACACACTTGTGGGGATTCAAGCGAATTTTGTAGTATCTGCATCATTCGAAGATTAAAGGAAAGTGATATGGGCGATTGATCCTCTTATGAGAATTTGTTGGAAGATCATCAAGGTAGGGTTTGACAATAGACTTAATGTCATGAAAGGACAAATTTATTTCCTGTTGAAAGGTAGCCCCTGAATTTTTCAATCCAAAAGGCATTTTCTTGTACACAAATGTACCCCAAGGAAATATGAAAGCTATTTTATGTTGGTCTTCCAGTTTAATTTGAATTTGATTATACACAAAGAAACCATCCATAAACAAAAAGACTTCACTCCCCACACAAGCATCAATGATTTGATCTATGAATGGTGTGAGGTAGTTATCCTTAGGACAGGCTTTGTTGAGATCGCCAAAGTTAGTACAAACACGTATTGTCCATTTCTTTTTGTTAAGGGGAATGGGGTTGGATACCCATTCTATCAAATCTATCGGGTAAATGAAATCGGCTTTCAACAGTTTTTCAACTTTATCCTTAAGAGCTAAAAGTTATCGAGTAAATGAAACCGGTTTTCAGTAGTTTTTCAACTTCAGCCTTAACAGTTGCCTCTTTACGTGGATTGACAAGTCTAAGTTTTCATTGAACTGGCTTAGCATTTGGATATATTCGAATTTCATGCTGGAATATTGATGGATTCATGCCTGGAATCTCCTCATATGACCAAGAAAACACATTGCGAAATTCCTTAAACAAGGCTGTATAGATAGCAATATCCTCCGAAGAGTAGTTCGCACCGATGTGTACATTTTCCACAACGTTTGGGTTTCCAGAGATGTTGATAAGAATAGTAACAAATTTTTTTTCCATATTTCCCTCAGCAAATACTCCTTCCCTAGGTAAGGGATTAATGGGTGTATCAGCATCACATCCCAGTCTCATATGGAACTCTTGATTTTCAATCCTGCTTAACTCTGGAAGAAAATAGGATTGATGGTGAAGATATTCACAGATATTATCTTGTCTGCACATAGCTTCCAGAATGGCTTCGTTAGATGGAAAATCCAAATCTAAGCAATATTCAGTATGTAAAGTGTGGCATCCCCTACCCTTCGACCGGCGAAGAGGACGCGACGAACACCAAGCATACGGGAAAACAACCCCATGAACCAAACAAGGATAAATGCTAATGCATAATAAGGACCCATGAACATGAACAGAATTAAGATGCTGAAATTAAAAACAAGCTTAACATAATGCATACTAAGATGCATAATCCATCATACAAAGATGCAAAATTACTCAACATTCAGTGGAAGCAAACATATACATTCCAACATTTAACATGTTCATCATAATTCATGAAACAGTAGATTAAAATGCAGAGATGAAATAGTCAGTAGTACTTATCTTTTGATGAAGAACTCTCCCGCAACTAGCTACGTCGCTGCAACGTTCCACCCAACCATAAGCCAGCGTGCTCATCAATCTCTCAGCAACACTACCACCACTGAGCTGGGCATGATTCCTTAAGGACTAAGGGTCAATGCAGGCTTACACATAGCCAAGGTTCACAAAGCAGCAAACCAACACAGTTGGGATTCACCAAGTCATCAAGGAGCTAGGAAAGGCTAATGCTAAGTTGGTGGCCACAACACCATCCTTCTCAAGCATACCCAACCTCCACATTCCACTCATAACAATCCAAATACCAACCACTGCATACCGTAGCAACACAATCCCTTCATAGCCCTGTGAAGAAGTCAAGACGACCGGTTGACGATCCCAACTGAACGGTGAACACGACTCAAGCCGCAAGACAACTCAAAGTTGTTCTTGTCCCTAGCGTGGCTAAAACAACTCAACAGCAACCCAAACCAGGGTACTTCAGCAACCCAACCTCATAATGAAAATGATGGCAACATCACACAGTACACAAAACAGAGACATCATTGATGGCAGAAAATGGCTCGCTAGGAATCCATAGCGGCCAAAACGTAATTGGGCACCACAGCCAACAAAACGCAGGGAATACAACAGTCCCAAAACATAATCAGTGAGCATGGCTCACAACACGATAAAACGACTCAAACGGTCTGTGCGTGAAGGAAACTTGCACCAAACCGCAAAACATAGAGGAAAACATATGCACAGGCCACAAATCACTAAGGAAACTTACACACAGTCCCTGAGCATAAAAATGGCTTCTACACCCAAAAAGCCTGAGTGATAGCCACGAATTCATCTGCTCCCTACGTGACGAAATCCAACACAGAAATTCCTGTGCGTGAGAAGAAAGGATGCGTCCATCCCTGTGTGGAGATGAATAACCATGGCTCTACATGAGGATCCCAATTCCCCATACCACATTCGTGAAGGTGAAGACCAGGCATGAGGAAGAACAGACAACGACCTCTACATGAGGAATGAACCAGACCAAAACAATGGAGGAATGGAGAAAGAATGGAAGGTCGCCCCTCTGCCCCCAGCGACATGAAGAGGAAGAATCCGCTGGTGGAGTGGGCACCTGGGCAAGGATGGACTGTCCTGCCACACCCACCACCACTCAGCAATAACTCCTCAACTACTCCACAAAACATTGAAGAGGTTGGGTGAGACAAGGGAAGATGGCAAACCAAACAAGGCTTTCCCCCCCAAAGACCAAAGTTGACATCCCCCCACACCCCCTTATCCTTTGGAATCATGCCCTTTTCATTTTAACGTTGCACTGTCGTAGCTGGTTGTGGGTTTATTTTAATTGATGTGCGTGTTTACATGATGCCGAATTATAATGTGCCAGATAGCATGATATACCATCAGCAACTATTTCCATTACCGAAACATACACAACCAAATCGATGGTGGGGATTTTTCCTTTACCTCCTCACCATGATTAATTACAATATATACATTATGCAAACGAGGTCAAAACCGGGGTGTTACATTCCCCTCCCCCTTGGAATAACACTGTGCTCGGTGTTCCAATACATAGGAATACATATACAATTGCACATCAAAATTTCAAAATTTTGTAGATCTGTCCCACGTTTAGTTATTCACTTTGAACGTTGAGGACCAAGCCCCTTGGCTTCCACGAAATTCTCCCGCTGGTTCTCAGCTTTCAGCTTATCCCGAAGCCTAGGAACTTTGCGACTATTGCCCTTGTCATGTTCCCTCATTGGGAAGTCCCGGCGTAAATGATGTCCTTTGCATTCACAACATTTCACTGGCTGCTTCATCTTTACCTGCTCAATTTCCTTTTAGTCTTCATGCCTGGACCATTTCCCAACGGGTCGCTTGGACGAATGTCCCATCGCTGATCCACCTTCCTTTCTTTTGCCGATTTCTCCGAGAAGGCTTTTCACCTCCATTTGCAAACCAATAGAGTCTTGCAAAATCTGGTGGTTCATTTCATTTTTCCTTTTCTGTATCTTGAGCATCTCCCCAAGATTTTCTTGGGTCTTGGATACCATTTGAAGGAGACTTCCAGCCAAGTCCAACAACTTTTGATCTGCTGCCATGATCAATGTGCACCACCAGGTTTCACTTTTCTCACCTGTGAAATGCACCATTGAAATTCTGTGAGACCAAGCATAATATAGACATTAAAATTAATCAATTAATTACCCAATCGGCATGACAGTCCAAGTCTTATCAAAGACTTTCATATTTTTCATTCCTTCCCAATAGGCACATGAGCTCATTCATGTCCATTCTTGGGCAGGGAATTAACTATTCCATCATTCACAATTACTTTAAGCAAATACACACATTCCATTTTCAGTCATACATGCATTCAACAATCTTTGGTTTTCGCAATGCATATATA
>LPNX010946309.1:180200-265999 GCA_001517045.1 Pseudotsuga menziesii
TTCCAGGAGAGGCACATGTCCACATGCACCAATAGGATGCTCTCATAGTCCTCTCCTTCAGCGATACCTATATCCAAACATTGAATATATTCACATGTTTAGTTTAGTATCATCAATTTTATCTCTAAAACAAGATCTTAAAACATCATAACCAAATCATATACACATGTATATTCATAAGAAAAATAATCCAATACTTATCTGTATTGTACATTTCCTCATTCGTCCACAAGATCCTGCTTCACTTTGCAAGCCATGGGATCGCCTATGGACTTGGATGTTAGGTCAGCATGCAAGCTACTTCACAACATTCTTTTATATATATCAGGCACAGTCAAGCCAATACATCAAATAATTCATGTCCAGCCAGTACATCCACATGTTGACTAGGCTTGGAACTTTACCATGACCATTTCCAGGTCTAGGATCTACTATGGATCCTCAGGAATATAACAGCCCAACATACACTTATATATACATACACTTATATCAACCATAACCCTTACTTCACAACCCCTCACAACAACCATTTACCTTTTACCTTTTACCTTTTACCTTTTACCGTTAGAGTGCAACACCCCACTGCATCTATTTAGCCTGTCAGGATAAGCAATATAAGCAAACTCATCAGCGTTATTACTCTAAAACTATAATCATATTTCATATCATTCACTATCAAGGATTGAGACACCAGGAGTGCGTCCACTCCCTAGGGTGTAATCAATATTGAAAACCCTTTCATGATCCAACATCGGGAAAGTGTGCACCCCTTTCTGATGTTAGCCATGTAGGCCCTATTCATACTCAAGTAATAATTCATAATGGATATTAAATCAAAACATTTTCAACATATTGAATTCAACAATCAAACATGCATATTCTTAGCAAGGGTCACAGAACACTTATCCATTTGTCGACGCAGTATGCCTTTGTTAAGGAGGAATGGGGGCTCCTTCTCTGAGTTAACAGTCCCTCGATTTTCCATCCCAACTCATTTTCACATTTCACGTTCACACATGTCTTACCGACATAATTTATACCATCTCACTCATGTTGCTACCAAACATGTAGTGCAGATGAGACATTTCCAAAATATCCAATGGTGTTTCACCCGAAACCCATTTCCAAGGGAAAACTTTCCCATGAAGTTTGGCTCTTGCAGGCCATCACACATGATCTTCGTGCAACGTGCACCCCTGGCACATTCATCAAATAGCCAAATAGTCAATCATTATCTGATAATACAATCCAAATTGATTGTTCCATAACCAAGCAATGACATTGGTAATCAAATTCAATAAGAAATTGCAATTCTGTCTACTACAGAAATTAGTTTGCTTCTAACATAATACGAATACCCACTTACAATGCATCCTCCTGATACAATCTTATGCAAACCAATAGTGATTAGTAGTCGTCAACAATTTCTTAAATACAAAATTAACAATTCAAATTTAACAACCCATTATGCATACCAACTAGCTTTACAGCCATAAGACTCTTCTCATAAGGTTTGGCTCTTTTACATGATAGGTCCTGGCATTGGTCAGGGTCTTACCTCTCACTTCCATGCTCAAAATAATCTGCTTGAAACTTGAGCTTCAATCATCCTACACAATCTTATGGAAGCCAATAGTGACTAATAGTTGTCAGCAATTTCTTACATCTGAAATTCACAATTAAAATTTAACAACCTATTATGCATACCAACTATTTTTGCAACCATGAGACTCTTCTCATAAGGTTTGGCTCTTTTACATGGTAGATTCTGGCATTGGTTAGGGTCTTACCTCTCACTTCCATGCTCGAAATAATCTACCTGAAACCCCAGCTTCAATCATCCAACACAATCTTTTGCAAGCCAATAGTGACTAATAGTTGTCAGCAATTTCTTACATCCAAAATTCACAATTCAAATTTAACAACCTATTATGCATACCAACTATTTTTACAACCATGAGACTCTTCTCATAAGGTTTGGATCTTTTACATGGTAGATTCTAGCAATGGTCAGGGTCTTACCTCTCACTACCATGCTATAAATAATCTACCTGAAACTTGAGCTTCAATCAACCAAACACTTGGTAAGTCTGGATGCATATAAACTTCTCATTGCTACAACCATCACTGAAGCATTTTCAGAATTTATAAAATTCAAAGACTTCCAGCTGTTAGTCACATCAATATTACCAAAACTCATTTACTTCATGCAATCATTATCATACTAACATTTGCAAGGCATAGTCACATCATTCATGCAATTAAATGAAATGTTTAGATACTCCTTACTTCACAAGCGTATCATTTGTACCACCTTGCTCTTCCATAGAGCATTTCTGGCAGCCAATTGATCATTACTATCCTCTTTAGGCACTTACTATCCTGCATTCATAACAACTTTTGAAATGGTTTCTGAATTGTCATCAATTCATCATTTCAGCCATTAGTTATTCATAATATCACATGCACTCATCTCAATGCATTCATGCAATGCATCACAACATTTGCACCTATATTTATGCAATCAGACACTCACACCCTTCATAGGCATCCATCCAATGCATAACTACAAGATTCATAAAATATTTTTAATGCATATCCACTCAATGCTCCCTTGCATTGATTCAGGAATACTATTCATTCGACACACCATGCATGGCCTAACCATGACTACCTCATATAGGATGCATTACTATAATCAAGATCATCAGTACTTGCTTTCCTTGGGCTACTAAGCTCAATCAATATATACAGGCATGACACCTTTCTATATTCAAATATTTACATGGTATGAGATCTCTTACCTTTACCATTCCATGGAATTGTCATAATCAAGTCTTACCTTCATGGGTCGTACTTACACCCTTGACATTGCTGGTTTGGTTGGTATCTTGCAGAGGATTGCAGACTTTGCTCACCAACTTTTGATTATGGACGGGTTGCCTTATCCCTTTCTTCATAGGGTTGCTGGTCACATTCATAGGCATCAACAACATACTCAACCATGTCCAGGTTGTTGTTGGTTTTTCCACTAATGCCAACACCAATGCAATAGTTATCATTAGTGGCTCATTATAATATATAATTTTCAATATTCTTACCAACATGTAATATCCTATGCATGCAATACATATCCTCATACATTTCAAGTATAAAACTTAGGAATGTTGTTATAATCAGCAAGATAGGGTTTAAGGAAACTTCCCTTTCAAATCCCTCATCCTTGCATGGAATTCCTCTTCCACACAACAGCTGGTTAGCCTTCATAGTCCTTGCTACCCCTGGGCATGCAATTTTCCATATTTGTCCATTTGATAGCAATGGAAGTCATTAGCACTTTTTTGCTCCATGCTCAGATTCTGGTGATTTTTCCTTGTTCCCTACTGGATAAGCTTTCCAATGCCTATCCACATGCTTCATTCCGACCTTGGGTGTGAAAACCACACCACTTCTAAAAATGAAGGTTTTCACTGGTTTTAGGCAAAACACACAACTGTATTTTGGACTGGGTGCCAACTTCAGCCACCTATAAACCCCACTGAAAAACTACTGAAAAATCTTGTTGAAAAATAGTCGAAATCTGCTGGAAAATCCCACTTGAAAATCTCAAAATTTCCTTTGCAGAATTGGCTCTCATTTCGACTATCAGTCCGACGCTTTGGCAGTCGAAACAGCTAGCTTCTCCGCTGCTCATCGGCTGTTAGATGCACTAAGCACTACACATCGGCGATCTGTTCGTCTATTTTTCTCTGACATGTCAGATCTGTAGTCATTTAGGTAGCCGCAACAGCAGACGTTCAATCCACTCAGTTCATCCGACGTAGCTCATCGGATGTCCATTCCTCTAAAGCTTTTCGACATTTCGGGCCGATCCTCCTCTGGCTTTCAACGTATCGGTAGACTAAACCTCTAATTTTCTTCGACTTTTTCTGTACTTAGAATTTTTTTTGAAAATTTCTCTTCTTCTTCTTCTACCGTTGCATTGGCTGGTCGATCATCTAACCTTTACCGACATTTCGGCGATCTTTCAAAGATCTCCACCGAAACTTTCTCTTCTCTTCTGTCGATGCATCGACAAACTCATCTTCTATTTTTCTCCGATGCTTGCCACCGCATCGGCTACTCAAACAGCTAAATTTTTCCGATGGCTTCCATACTTAGATGAATTTTCAAATTTTTCAAATTTTTCCCTTTCTACTTTCTTCCACAGACGGCATCGGAAGTCCTTTCGGCTAACTGAGCCAACGTATCGGCTGTTCAAATAGATAACATCTTCCAATGATCTCAACACTTACTTTCTGTTGTCGCTTGATCGAATCCATTTCCTTCTTTCTTTTGTCCAAATTGTTCCTTCCACAGCTGCAACGGCGGAACATCAAACACTATCTACTCCCGATTGATGAACTAATTCTTTGACCAGCATCGGAAGTCTTTTCTCATCGGGAGTCTAGTGCTTTTGGATTCCACAATAGTGGATGCTTGAACCACTATCTTTTTCCAATGGCCGACGATTTCTATACTTAGAAAAATTTTCAAATTTTCTTCATGGTGTCGGCGGTCGGAAGCCTTACCTGTTGGATGCGTAGTTGTTTAGCCATCTGCAACGACGGACGCTCGAACAACTATTTTCTTCCAACGGACGCCGAACACTTAGAAATTTTTCCATGATTTTTCGTCCAATTGTTCCCGTCAGGCGTGCTTTCGCCTAGCTCTTCCGCTACATCGGAAGTCCGTTCCACTAAATCTTCCTCTACATCGGAATTCCGTTCCACTGAGTGTTTCGATGGCTCAAACACTAAGACAATTTTTTTTTAAATTTTCAGTCATTCATTTCTGATCTCTGCTGGGCATAGAAGGTAATTATACCCTCTGTCATTGCACCTTGGTGGTCCATTCAGGCCCATACTGCAACATGAGCTCTGATACCACTCTGTGGCGTCCCTGACCCTCTGACCGACGAAGAGGACGCGATGAACACTGAGCATATGGGAAAACAGCCCCATGAACCAAACAGGGATAAATGCTAGTGCATAATAAGAACCTATGAACATGAACAGATTTAAGATGCTGAAATTAAAAACAAGCTTAACAGAATGCATACTAAGATGCGAAATTACTCAACATTCAGCGGAAGCAAACATATACATTCTAGCATTTAACATGTTCATCATAAGTCATGAAACAGTACATTAAATTGCAGAGATGAAATAGTCAACAGTACTTATCTTTTGATGAAGAACTCTCCTACAACCAGCTACGTCGCTGCAGCGTTCCACCCAACCATAGGCCAGTGTGCTCATCAATCTCTCAGCAACACTGCCACCCCTGAGCTGGGCATGATTCCTCAAGGACTAAGGGTCAATGCAGGCTTACACATCGCCAAGGTTCACAAAGCAAAAAACCAGCACAGTTGGGATTCACCAGGTCATCAAGGAGCTAGGAAAGGCTAATGCTAAGCTGGTGGCCACAACACCAACCTTCTCAAGCATACCCAGCCTCCACATTCCACTCACAATAGTCTGAAGACCAACCACTGCATACCGTAGCAACACAATCCCTTCACAGCCTTGTGAAGAAGGCAAGACGACTGGTTGACGATACCAACCGAACGATGAACACGGCTCAAGCCGCAAGAAAACTCAGAGTTGTTCTTGGCCCTAGCATGGCCAAAACAACTCAACAGCAACCCAAACTAGGGTACTTCAGCAACCCAACCTCATAATGAAAACAATGGCAACGTCACATAGTCCACAAAACAGAGACATCGTTGATGGCAGAAAACGGCTCGCTAGGAATCCATAGTGGCCAAAACGTAATTGGGCACCACAGCCAACAAAACGCGGGGAAGACAATAGTCCCAAAACATAATCAGTGAGCACGGCTCACAACATGGGAAAATGACTCCAATGGTCTATGCATGAGGGAAACTTGCACCGAACCGCAAAACACAGAGGAAAACATATGCACGGGCCACAAATCAGTAAGGAAACTTACACATAATCCCTGAGCATAAAAATGGCTTCTACATCTGAAAAACCTGATTGATAGCCACGAATTCACCTGCTCCTTGCGTGACGAAATCTAACACAGAAATTCTTGTGTGTGAGAAGAAAGGACGCAGCCCACCCTGCGTGAAGATGAACAACCACAGCTCTGCGTGAGGATCCCAATTCCCTCGACCACATTTGTGAAGGTGAAGACCAGGGGTGAGGAAGAACAGACAGCGGCCTCTTCGTGAGGAATGAACTAGACCAAAACAATGGAGGAATGGAGAAATAATGGAAGGTCGCCCCTCTGCCCCCAGTGACGTGAAGAGGAATAATCCACTGGTGGAGTGGGCAAGGATGGACAGTCTTGCCACACCCACCATCACTCAGCAATAACTCCTTAACTACTCCACAAAACATTGAAGAGGTTGGGTGAGACAAGGGAAGAGGGAAAATCAAACAAGGCTTCCCCCCCAAAAGACCAAGGTTGACATCCTCCCACACCCCCTTATCCTTTGGAATCATGCCCTTTTCATTTTAACGTTGCACTGCCATAGCTGGTTGTGGGTTTATTTTAATTGATGTGCGTGTTTACATGATGCCGAATTATAATGTGCCGGATAGCACGATATACCATCGTTAACTATCCCCATTGCCGAAACATACACAACCAAATCGATGGTGGGGCTTTTGCCTTTAGCTCCTCACCACGAATAATTACAATATATACATCATGCAATTGGGGTCAAAACTGGGATGTTACACAAATATTTTCTTTGCCTAAGTAGGTAGATAGGCTTCTTCCGACTCCTTTGAGACTATGAGTGTTGGGGCACGTACCTTAACGGTCCCTAATTTTGGTAACTTCATGGTTTTTGTGGAAGTTTGTAAGCGGATTTGCGACTCAAAATAGTCTTAGGGGTGTCGGGGGTGGGTAAAAACCTTCTTTTTGTAATAAACCCATGGTTTAAGTCCATGGTTTAGGGTTCGGGGTGCCCATGGTTTTGTAATAAGTGCACTATAAATAAGCACTCTTGTAAAGAAGTCATCTTAGGCTTTTGATGTAAGATGAATTGACGCGAAGCTAAGGCTTGTTTTGTAAGGAATGTTAAGTCCCAGCTGTGTGCATGGACGACCTCTGCAGCTATGTGCGCAGAGGGATTTTGGGTGACTAAGAATATCTGTAGCTGTATGCATAGAGATCTGCAGCTTAGTGCGCAGCTTGAGGAATTGAAGGGATCTGCAGCTGAGTGCGCAAATCAGAACTATGGTTTTTGTAAAGAGTTGAATAAAACACAGTTCTGTGGACGTAGCCCCTAAACTGGGGGTGAACCACGTTATATATTGTGTCATGGTTCTTTTGTGTTGTTTCCATTATGTTCTTTTATGCATTGATAAGTAAATAACTGATAAGTAAGATCACTGCTAAATACTAACTTCGCTGTGAATTCCCAGTAAAGGGTTAAGCAAGGAACTGTTTTTTTATCTAACCGCGAAGCTAAATAAGTGAATATCAAAGCTCTGTATTTAATGATTATCATTTTTTAGAAGCTAAAGGTATAGTAATATCCCTCTTCTGCTTGCAGAAACCTGATTCTGCGGCACCCCATAGCTGTTTTGGGTGAGACTGCAACCTGTTCGCAGGTTGTTGCTGAAAGGGCCAACACTGTGGGTCTTTTGTTGGTGTGAAGACAAAAGTATAGAACCCGGGTCTACCCTAAGCCCAACAGTGAGAGGGAATAGAACGGGATCAGCAGTGGTATCAATGATAGCTTGATAAGATATGTCCATTCCCGATAAGGGCACTTTAGGTTCATGGTGGGAAGGAAGAACCTAAGGATCTGTTCTATTGACAATCGTTGCAATAGACTTCCCCGCACTAGTAAAACCTAAATAATTAACTGGAGCTGGAAAATCAAATGTACCCATCAATGATGCATACATTCCAGCCCCTAATCTCTCTGAATAAGGTTTAACCTAATCAACCAATGGCACAGTGGACTCATTAGTTTCCATGCGGCTTTTTCGAGTAAAACTGAGTTTGTCTATAGTAACCAACTTCCCTTTGTGTGGAAATACGACTACCCGAAGAACGATCGATGCAATAGTAGACATGGCATAAGTCCAAATTATCCCAAGGAGCAAGTTATAATCCAATGGTGCATCAATCACCTCTACCTCAACAAACATTGCCTTCCCTGCCAACTTTATTTCAAAATCTTGTAGGATACCATGTGGAAGAAATTACCTTCCGTCAAAAGTAGTAAGTAGGGTGTTCGATGGAACTAGCTCTGGAGATCCAAGATATTTCCAGCAAGACAAGGACATGACACACGTGGAAGTTCCCTCATCGACAACTGCCCTTCCAATGGTTTTTTCGCTATGGATGACATCTATCGATAAGGCCACATGATACGGTAGGTGAATTTTGACATCAGAAAAAATAAATTTTTCCATGAGGCTTGATGAATCCATACTACCTAAGGCTGCTAAGAGTGCATCTTGTTGAGCGAGACAACTCTATAACACCTCTAAAGCTGACCTCACACAAGGGGTCTGGGCTAAATCTTCAACTATAGAGTAGTTGACTGTAGTGCTAGCATTAGGATTGTGCAAAGTTGTCTTAAAGACACCCTTTGGTATCTTGGGCATCGTTTTGGCATGTTTTTCAATTGTGAGAGGGTGGAAAGTATTACCTGTAGACTTACCCTTCTCTAGAGCCTCAGTCTCATAGTTATTGTTCCTAGTATGGATTAAAGTATGGGATCAAACCATGTTGATATAATTTGGGTTAGGAGCATTTGGGGTGCCCCCTACTACATTTGAAGCTGAAGCATAACTCTGTCCATGGGGAAAAGGATCCTTCAGGAGAGCCAATTGTTGGCCTTTCAACAACTTTTGAGCTTGGTCAATAAGGGGACATTGATGGGTCAGGTGATCTTCCTGGCACAACTTAAATGGAAATTTCACCTTCTTCTTCTCTTTTTTTCCCCCATCAGCATTGTTTGTGGGTTTTGTCTTGTTTTAGTTTCCCTCACCTTTCTTCCCCTTTTTCCTTTTTCCACCAGGCTACTGATTTCCCTTTTGGGAGGATTGTGCAAAAAAAATTTCATTATGGGGTTAGGGGGCAACCTTTCTTTCCTCCTCTGTAGAATGTTTGATGGACAACTCATGGATTTTTTTAGCCAAAGATTCTACAGTGGGAGATTTCACTGAACCAACCACACCATCAGCATGGGGTCCAGTATTAGGTTTTTCGACACTATGTATTGGTCTCGGTCCATCAGGGATTAGAATATCTCAAATATAACTGCCAGGCCCAGAGGATAGCCTCTTCCTCATTATTTATTCCCGAAGTGGATACATCCTTGGATATATATGGAACTAAATATTTAAGGAACCATTCTAACAAAAACTCGGGAGGGATAGTGGCCTTAATGAGCCTTTTCTGCCTTCACCACTCTTGGATATGATCCAAAATGTGGGTGGCTTTCTAATGCAGAAAGGTGGACAATAATTCTGTACTAACATCGTACCAGACAGGAAACTGGAAATAGTTAAGGAACACGTCAGCTAAGTCCCAAAAACTATCGAACCTGGTAGAGGGCAGTTCAATGTACCACTTTGATGCGGAACTAGTAAGAGTTCTCTGGAAGAATCTCAACTGAACGGTGTCATCATTTAGTGAATTTGAAGAGCACCACAAGTGAAAAGTGGTGATGTGAGCCCCTGGGTCTTCACCAACATTGCCTTCAAATTTTTGAATATCCAAGGGAAGTTTGGTAGGGACAGGTGGCCAAGTAGCATTGTGTTTGACTGGGTCATTCATTAACTTGGCCAAGTCTGGCAAGTTCAACGTTGCCAGGAACGAAATTTTGGGTCTGACTAGAGCCTAAAAAGTACGAGCTTAGGAAGTAGAATAACTTTCTCCTCGTTCCCAAAAGTAAAGGTGGGGTTACCCCCAGCTACCGGTTATGAGGTACTTGGACCACTTTGGAAAGGATTCCACCCATAAGCTAGTGGATTTTTTATATGTGGTGTAGTGTATGTTGTTTGAGCTGCTTCATATGAAACTGGAGTTTGGAAAATAGGAGCAGGTATCCCTCTGCTAAAAAGCGAGAAAGGAGAGCTCGTGAAAGGAGCCAAAACCAACGTTTGAAAACCTTGAGCATAAGGGTTACTGTTTCAAAATTGCACCCCTACATAGGTAGGTGTGGGAAATACATATTGATTGGATGGGGGAATGTTCTCCCCATTCCAAGGAAAACCCTAGACAAATGAAGAGGATTCAACTGGACCACTCTGGACAGGGTGTGCAAAAGAACTTGAAATAGGAGGTACACTAAAGATCCCAGTGACCACCCCACCAGAAGTGCCTACTACATTTGTTGAAGGCAGTGGTCAAACCACCCTACTAGGTTGATTTAAATGAGTAGTAGGTATGCTTTCTCTAGGGGCACCCACTGGAGGAGGTGGTACCCCTTCAGCTGAAGTGGCTGAGGTTGAGGTAGAAGAACTTTCTCCTGCACTAGACATTATCCTTCCCACAGGAACATCGATCACAGGTGAGTTGAAGGGATGAACCTGGATGATCACTGGATCGTTTAGGTCAGTAAGACGTGAATAAAGTTTCTTGTAAACTCGTCAGCCTGTAATTCTTCTATCTCCACTAGGGTTGTATCAACCTGGTTTGTCCAAATTTTTGGTTCACCCAGAACTTCACTAATCGCTACTAGTTTGAAAGAACCATCTATGTCTAATCTCTTCCTTTGAGGGGGTAGTGGAGGCTCCACTATAGTGAGCGGGGGAAGCTTTTGCAACCTTCTTGACCTTCTAAAAGTTTGGTCCTCCATGATTGAAAATTTGACTCTTCACACCCTAAGGTCGGCTAAACACAAACAAACCATAGAGCAATCACTACAAAATTTCCTAAAGTATTCAACAATCACAACGGGTATAAGAGATGCTTTCCAGAATAAAGTTGAGAGACAATTACTTGGCATCCTTGAAGATGTTTTTAGGCACAAGTGGAGGAATCACCCACCACCATCCCACACTTTCTATAAGGGTTACCTTCCATGCCTAATCAAATTCAACAAGAAATAGCCTTTCGATGTACCTGTGTATGAACCCTAGATGTCTGAGAGACTATAGACTTCCTTAACCATATTGACAGTATGGGGGACAAATGCAAGCCTGGTTCCTATGCATGGGAAGGGTAGCAATGCCTGAAAATCTATCTAGGATAGAATCCCCAAATGCACAAAAACCTTGGTCTACACTTTGACAAGGAATCAAAGGGTTATCTCCTCAGTCCAAGCCTCCACGCGACCACGTGCTTAAGTCCCTTTTGAGAGGAGCTTCCCAAATACAACCAACATAGGAAAGGGTGTACTTATTGATTAGCCAACTATGTCTGAATTTAAGCACTTGTGGGGAGTTTAAACTCCCTATCCCACAAGTCTAGCCTCAGATAGTTGGTGTATGACCCTATAAAATAAAACATACTAATATATTTTAAATTATATCATTTATTTTAAGGGCTATTCTTAGTCAGAGGGTAAGTGGCGTGAAGGACTATGATTTTATAGACTCGATAAGAAAATTAAAAATGATGTATAAACAACTTCCAAAGCAAAATACAACTACTTAAATGAAAATTCTTTTCTTTTTGTAAATGTATGCTAATGAAATTAAAACTAAGCGTCGAAAAAAAATAAGAGTTTTTATAATTTTTGAAATTTTATTTGAAAATGCTGAAAAGAAAACTACTAAGTGCAACTATATACAAAATCATGAAAATGTTTTTCTTTCACTTTTTCAAATTCGTCAAAAACTACTATGCATCTAAATGCAAAATGTTTGAGCAAGTTTGAATGATTACAAGAAATTGAAAGCAAAATGAAGTATAGAGGACCTATAATGACCAAACTTCAAACAAACAATAAAGAAACTTGGTAAAAACCCTGACTTGGAAAACTAATGAACAGAATCCACTAGATTTACTAAAGAACGAGTGGCTAACTGACGCTACACAAAGCAATAGAAAGAATAAGCTATCTAAAGCCTTGATCACTGACTCAGACACATACCACTGAACTCATAGGCCAAGCGGGAGGACCAACTTCAAGTCACTAGAAGATTCAAACAAAACAAACCCAAAGTCTTAAAAACAAGAAAGAAGTATGGCGTATAGGACTTTGGACTTATAGGATTATGCCAACAACAGAAGACCCCTATGTAGACAAAAAATCAGCCAATACAGGGACCAACAAACCCTACCAAAATTTTTATGCTACTACAGGATATACGCGACTATCTTATAGAGCAACTCACGTATAATACACGACAGCCTTATAGAGAAACCTGTGTATACGAGTTGCTATACACGACTGTGCATAAAATCAACCTATGTATACAACAACAAAAAATTCAAAGAAAAAATATAAAAACGTGTTTGGACATACTAAATTGCAAATCAAAGGCAGGATAAAGAAACCACACTCAAATCAGAGAAAATACTGGTAAGGAACCTACAGGATAAACCCACAGTAGGCTAGGCTCCCCAGTAGAGTCACCAGTTCTATTGTTCACGATAAAGCACCCTTGTAACGTAGGGTCTGGGGTGAGAAACTTACTAATAACTTGCAGGAAATCAGCTTTTACAGGGAATGGAAAGAGAATAGGAAGAAAATATTTACTTACCCGATTAACGATAGTTGATCCAAGCTAGATCTTCTCTTGCTCCACTTCTCTCCAAAGATTCTATGGATGTACTTCTCCACCTGCAAAGAGAAAATCCTTCAAGTAATATCTCATGCATATGTATATTAGAGGTTAGATGAAAAGCATATATATAACATAATCGCACATATTCATTAAGACAATATACATTGTTGGGACTCAAAAATGTCACTTTTTCATCCACTTTATCTTCCGCTATTCCTCACATTTTATCGTCCCATTAACCTTTCATCATACCATTTCCATCCATATATGTGGGTTTCACCTTATTATTTCCACTTTATTTATTTTTAGTATTATAACTGAATTTATGATTAAATATTAGAAAATTAATATGTTTTTCACTAATATCTCAAAGTATGGATGAGCTTTGTAATGTGTAGGAATGTGTGAAGGATTAATTCAAAGAAAAGACATCACGTATATATCCTCCACCATTTCAAGGAGATAGTTATGCAAAGAATATTCCAAGGAGAAGATCATGGTAATTTAGTTGAGAGACATGTGGAGAATTTCTGAGAGATGTGTGGAGGATTTGAAGCGATTATATCTTGTAATAATGGGAAAGTAGTTGAGTGGTTGAGTGAATATTGGATCTCTCATTATGAGAGGGTTATTTCGTTCATGTATAAAAGAGAGTGCTCTCTCTTCATTTCAATAATATTAAATCCTATATTATCTTAGAATATCTTACATTTTAGATTATCTTAGAAAATAGTAGAATGTAGAAGTTAGTCTTGGCTTTGTAATATGGAGAATGGAATTCTTAGATTTTGTTCATAATTTTGCTTTTGATGCTTTCACGATTCACCATTGATTCTTGTGATGTAAATTAAGATTGCTTGGCTGTTAATGTGAGATCACATATGTTGTCTTGTTTCTCTTCATATGTTGTCTTTGTTTTATGCAATTTACTTTCAACCGTGTGTTTCATCTTCCAACATTAGATTAGCAATTGCATGTTTTAGCTTAAGGGGGGTTAGATTAGATTGGTCTTAGTTTCACGGAGGGTTAGATTAGCTTAATTTATCTTCAGTCCTGCATATACTTTGCATGTGTTTCGTAAGCCTAGGAACCTCGGATTGACAAATTAAATGGCTGTGCAATTACTACGACGGAATTAAAATGACATTAATTCAGCACAACCTTTTGGCATTGTTTCCAAGGAAGCACGATGGATTGAAGTTTAGTAGGATTTTTCTGCAAGCATACACTAGAGTGTGAATTTCAATTTCTTCAAAGAGTGTTTCAATTTTGCAAATGTGAATTTCAATTTGAGCAAGTGTGTTTTCTCACAACTATTTAGAGTAATTGTTTTTCTTGTACAGAGTGTTTTTTTTAATTTGTTTCAGCAAGAGTGTTTATTTAAATTTTTCATTTAGATTTGGGTGCTGTAAGAATCCCTTTTTCAAAATCATTTAACAATGAGTTTAATCTTGGAACAACTCACTCAAATCCTTGCAAAAGTAGGGATCTGACAGCAGTCGAGAGCTTAATTACTCCTCCAGAAATAGATGAAGAATTAGCATACAAAGAGTCCTACACATTTGATGGAGAAAAATAATGCAACAATAGATCGAGGAGGGCCACGAGGAGTTGCAGCATGATCTGAGGAGTGAAAACTATGCCTATGAAAGCTGTATCGAACGATGGTTTCAAGTGAATATAAGGTTAGAACAATTTAGTTTTTCTTTTTATTTAGTTAGATCACAACCACAACAATTAAATTGGTTCATATTTTTATATTTCCATTTTTCATTCATGGAATTGAAAGATAATATATTCCTATTACTATTGCGTGTATGGCTACATTGGCTATTTGATTACACATAACTATTTTCTAATTCCCAATTAGCATAGAGTAGGTAGGATTTTATTTCCAGTATTTGCTTTCACCCAGAATAAGTATGCTCTCCTCCACGCTTCGTGTGATTGCGAGGATCAGAAATAGGATGACTAAATTGATTTCAAGAAAAAAATTCTTATCTTCCTAATCTATCTTCCCTTTGCAATTTGTTCCATTTGCTCATAATTGTTTTTTTTTAATTTGCAAAATAAAAATTTTAAAAGTTCTTTTATTTGATTTTCTTAAATTATAAAAATAAAAATAAAAAATTTATTTGAGCCTCCATCCTTCTATCTGCAATTAAAACAATAGGCGTATTGAGTTGAAACAAGAGCTGTAAGAGCTGTGGATGAAACACACTTTTTCAGCTGAAACACATAAGGTGTAACAGTTGTAGCTGAAACACAAGAGATTAGGATGTTTTCTAAATTTTTTAGGAACAATAAATTAGTGTTTTCAACATACCGAATCGATTTCATCTTAATTTTCCAATAATTATCTCCATTTGCTAAAAACATTTTGAAATTCTTTTTAAATAAAACTAGCTTGCAAATTTCATGTGGCAATTTCATTTTAAACTAAAATAGCCGATGAAATTAGAATTGATGCAACTCCAAGATGAAACACACCCAAACAATAGCTAAACCATAGTAGCTGAAACACATGGTTGGATTCACAACCATCTATTTGTCTTTGTCCTGTAATCTAAATTTGTCACAGCCATCTCTTTGACTTCATCCTATAGATACCTGGAAATTAACCATGCAACCACAATTAAAATAAAGCAACTTTAAATGTACAGTTTTGATTGAACAAAAAAAAAACAGCATAAGCAATTTTGCAAATTCACACGAGCTAAAATCCAAATCTATTACTTTACATCGCTCGGCTCTCTGGCCAATGGATTTTTGTGATTGCTGGCCAAATTCCCATGCTTTCCATTCTTACCCCAATCCAAATAAACAATCTTGGCTAGGGCGATAACGATTAGAACGAAACCATTTTCAAACCTAAAACTATCAATCAAACATTTTTCGTCAATTAACGTCTATTTGCAGACTACCAAATTCGCCTACAATTTATGAGCAAACTGTGATGAATTTTAAAAATCTAAAACATGTGTTTTGTGTAGAAGGGTCTTATTTAGTTGAATTGCAAGTGGTTTGTGAAATTTCAACTCAGTTTGAGAGTTTTTTCATTTTTCTGAACATGAAAATGCCAGATTTCGGGATTACCAGTTTTGAATATGGCAGATACACAGTCAAAGAATGACTTGAATTCATTTTTTTAATTGAAGGAATAGTCTAACAGATGAGATATGAGTCTCTTGCAGGAGTGGTTTCTCCATGGCCGGTCTATGTTTAGCCAAAGATCTGAAGTTCCTAAAACTGATTGCTAACAGCCCAACATGGTCGGTCTACGTTTAGCCAAACCGGTTGTTGGTCTGAATTAATGTTGTTTTAATTCCGTTGTAGTACTTGCCCAGCCATTTAATTTGTCAATCCAAGGTTCGTAGGCTAACAAAACACATGAAAATTATATGTAGGACTAAAGCGAAATGGTGGAGGAGATATACGTGAAGTCTTTTCATTGAATTAATCCTTCACATATTCCTACACATTACAAATCTCATCCATACTTTGAGATATTAGTGAAAAACATGTTAATTTTCTAATATTTAATCATAAATTCACTTATAATACTAAAAATAAATAAAGTGGAAATAATAAGGTGAAACCCACATATATGTATGGAAATGGGATGATAAAAGGTTAATGGGACGATGAAATGTGAGGAATAGTAGAAGATAAAGTGGATGAAAACTTTGACATTTCTGAGTCTTAAAATACTCCCCAACTGAACTTTTTGCATGTCCTCATGCAACCGTGTATGGATATTCTCAAGAAATTTTGGCATCTAAACTTTGGCTTTGATTGATGATGTCTTTTTAACAATGAATATTTCCACAATGTGAAATACATGACTAACACCGGGTATTTCCTTATGGTTGGTTCTTGTGTGACAACCATGAATATAAAGAATGTTGGTTCTTGTGTTAACAACATTCATTTCATGATGTGAAATGCATGAGTAACAGCTGACATTTCCTTATGGTTGGTTCTTGTGTGACAACCATGAATGTAAAGAATGTTGGTTCTTGTGTTAACAACATTCATTTTATCATCTGTTTTTCTAGCTGAAAATGATAAGCTATTAATGTGCATAGAAGGCATCATTGTGCATAATAAATCCTTTTCTTTATCTTTATGAATCATTCCAATATGTATATCAATGTGTATGAAGCAAAGTGCAATAGAGGATTTGTCGGAAAAGAAATGCTCGTGAATGGTAAATGAGATGAAAAATGGGTGATGGTGGTGAAAAGAATTGAATGATAGTAGTGAGTATGCATTGAATATAGTTCCCCCTCCCCTACATATGTGGTTACATGTCCTCATGCAACCTAGCATGGGCTGTGAAATAAATGGTGAGGGAATTTTCCAAATTATTCATTGCTAGAATGTAAGGAATTGCATGATTAAAGTTTAGAAAACAACATACCCCCACTTACCCAAAAAGTAGATGAACGATGCAATAGGAATGTAGCTGATGCTGCTGGATCGTGGAATGTGTCACTACTACTGCAGTTGTAATTGATGAATCATGAGCAGTGAAGGAATCAGAACTACTGCTGCTAAATCATGAAAAATATTTCACGTCTGCAAGATAAAAATGTAACTGTAAATGATGCCGCAGCTGTAACTGTTGTAATGCGAAGTGGAGGAATCTGAATTGCTATTGATAAATAATGGAAAATATTTCATAGTTGGAGGATAAAAATGTAACTATAAATGATGTTGCAACTGTAACTTCTAGAACTGCTGTAATGTGAAGTGGAGGAATCTAAACTGCTGGTAATAAATAATGGAAAATGTGGAAGGAAGAAAGTGGAACTATGGTACACTCATAGATCTGAAGTCTTGTTTCTTCAACTGCTGATGGATTCATGAGAATGAATGTATAGTCTTCACCCACTACAAAATTCGATGGTACAATTCTATTCATGCGAATAAATGTGTCGAGGTCGAGCATGAATAGAAATCATTGGATTACCGGCCATTGATGAATGCCATTAACCAATGCGAGACAACTCATCAATGATGTGAATGAGTGCCAAGGTACCTAAGTACATCTTGCAAAGTGCGAATAGATGTGCTAATGTCGAGCCACTTGCAAGATATAATGATCAAGGGACATGAATGAATTCCCATGATTGTTACCAAGAGAACTTTCCATTAAGGAATGCAAGCCTCCAGGTACTCAAAATGAACTCTAGTCTATATCCCAAATGAGGTGCTGAGGTCAATGGGGAAAGACTTGTTAATAGGTATGCCTTAAGGAATCCCGCATCAGTCAACACGAGTTGGTATAAAAATATTGGTAGGACTATAAGTGAAAAGATCTCACAATCAAGCAGTGGATATGGAAAGGCTATGTAGTCATGGAAACAGAGCTGGTTTTATTCAGAAGGAAAACTGCAATGGAAAAATGAAATGAAAAAGATAAAGGGATGTATGCAATTTAGAAATATAGGCATGTGTGAAGTCATGACATATAAAGCGATGGAAATTGGACTTCAAGGCATGGATGGTGAAGGTGTTCTGAAGGAGAAATATGGATAAACAATCATGAAGAAAATAATTTTATGGATGATTTCTGTGTAACAACCAACATTATGATGTTTATCAGCAAATTTCATGAGTAACAACTCCTTAAAGCTATTTATCAAAGCATGTTTCTCAAAAAATTTGTGTTTCTTTGAAAAATCACTTCAACAGCAAAATACGACTATCTCTGAAACCTGAAAAAAAACTTTAGTACAAAATCCTGCATGAAAAATTATTAGTGAATATGTATTGAATATAGTTCTTCCTCCCCAATTGATCTCGTTGCATGTCCTCATGCAACCTAGCATAAAGATTGTGAGAAGTTCATAAAAGAAAACATATCATGTAGAAATAAGTACATAAGCTGCAAAGAAAATTATATGTTTCTCGTGCTGGTTTCATCTGCGATTATTGTCAAAGCATATATATAACATAATCACAGATATTCATTAAGCCAATATACATGAAATAAAATCAATACAATATTGGAAGAATAATTCTCTTTATTAACAAGTGGTGAACAAGAGAAGAGTACAACCCAACTTATGGCACAAGGACTCCTCTACAACCAAAGGAATCTGAGTTCTGCTTCTCCAAGAATATGAAGATATACCACCAGCATAAATTTTCTCTCCAAAATTGATTGATTAGTCCTCACCCCAAGGCCTCTATTTATACTTTGATAAATAGAGTGGTTTTGAAGGTTGCGATGGTTGAGATGGTCGGGATAGTTATGGATCGGGCCCCAACTAATCTCATCTAATCTCGAGTTATATTTTTTAATGTCAAATTAGGGTATACGCGGGTATTAATATAGGAAACTCGTGTACGACACACAGGTTTCTCAAAGGGAACTCGCATATGCAAGTATACACAGGTTGCAATGCAAATACTCACATATGGCATGTGAGTTGCAATGCACATAGTCCCGTATGCAACCCAAAATCCATAATAAAAATATACAATGCTAGTATGAGGAAAATGGGTCAAAGGTCATGCCCATCTATAGTGTTTAGGCCACTTCAATCCAAATTGTCCTTTTGTGTACCAACATGAGTAATGTTGACACTCATACGGAGAAGTGCCATTTTGGCTGATAACAATATGCGATATTTAATTTTTACAGAACGCATATGCGATACTTCCTTACTAACCTTAGCCTTGTGTTTGGGCTCGAGTTATTCTGAACGTACCATCAATAACGCATATGCATTCTCAATTTACACTTCAGAAGTGCGTTTTCAATTTCTTAAGTGGCACTAAAAAGTGGAACCAACTTCGTGTGAGCGCCCTAACCACAGGTGAGATTATATTCTTCAACACCCCCCCTTAATTTCAACTGGTAGTACATATTCAACACTATCAATTCCTAAGTGCTCTCTCCCATATGCAAATGTAGATGTTCCCATTGGTTTGGTGAACTTGTCATCCAAATGCTCCTTGGAGCCACAAAACAGTAAATAAATTTTCCCATCATTGAATAACTGACGAATGAAATGATAGCGAGTGTCAATGTGTTTTCTTTTTCTACAAAATACATTATGTTTAGAAAATTTTATTCCAAAGCTATTATCACATAAATTAGAAGCTGGATTTTTTTCAGTGTGTCCCATATCCTTTAACAATCTTCTTAGCCAAACTGCATGCCAAGCTGCTATGGTGGTTGCCACATATTTTGCTTATGTAGAAGACATGCTCACAATGGGTTGTTTCTGAGATGCCCAAGAGATCATATTTGTAACCAAATGGAAAGCATAACTATATGTGATTTTCCTATCATCAGGACTACCTTCAAAATCATTGTCAGTGTACCCTATGAGAGTACTGTCTGGTGTAGGATTGTACCAGAGGCCATATTCAAGTGTGCCTACAACATATCTCAGAATTCATTTTCCAACATTCCAGTGAGAGTCTTTGGGGGACTCCATAAATATTGAAATAAGACTGACATCATACATCAAATCAGGTATAGTTGTAGTCAAGTACATTAAACTGCCTACCATTCATTTATAGAGTGTAGTTTTTACTACTGGTTGATCATCATTCTCGGTTATCTTGGTGCCAAGAGCTATGGGGGGTTTTGCTGGTTTACATTTATCCATTATAAATCTCTACAAAATTTCAATAGCATACTTATGCTGGCAGATAAAAATACCTTTATCAATTTGAGTAACTTCCAGGCCAAGGAAGTACTTCATTTGTCCTAGATCAGTCATTTCAAATTCATTTTTCATGTTTTTCCATAAATATTCAAGCATCAAATTACCAGTGTAAATCATGTCATCAACATAAAGAGATACCATCAATATTTTACCTTGCTCCATTTTGACATACAGAGTGGGCTCATTGTTGCTTCTGCTAAAACCATTGTTGATGAGGTAGGAGTCAATCCTACTGTACCAAGCTCGTGGAGCTTGTTTTAGACCATACAAGGTCTGACATATACACTTTTTCTTCATGACCTTTGATAGTATAACTAGGTGGTTGGTCTATATAAACTTCTTCTTCCATAATTCCATTAAGAAAGGAATATTTCACATCCATTTGATACAGAGGCCATTGATTTTGTGCTGCAATGGAAAGTACAGCTCTGATGGTATCCATCCCTCCTATAGGAGAAAAGGTTTCATCATATTATACACCATACTTCTATGCATATCCTTTGGCAACCAACCTTTCCTTGTGCATTTAAATCTCTCCTTTTTCATTCAGTTTCGTCTTATAGACCCATTTGACTCCAATACTGGTTTTGTCTACAGGGATATCAATAAGATCCCAAGCCTGATTTTTCTCTTTTTCATCAGTTTCTTCATTCATGGCTTTTACCCATTGTGCATACTTCACTGCTTCATTAAAATATGTGGGCTGAAAAGAGAAGAGAGCATATTGAAGTTGATCTTCAAGAACTGGAGTCTGTTCATATAAATCCCTCAAGATTCTAGTTTTCTGGTGTTGTGGTGGATTCTTTGTTGCTTCTTCTTGCTGATGCTCTTCCAATCTTGGAAGTCTAATAGGTAGATCTAGCTGATATGAACATTATTCATGTTGTATGTCTGAAGGATCACTCCAACATTTTTCTTCAATGAACTTTACATCTGTTCTCACCAAAATATTTTTGGTGATAGGATTATATAGCTTTTATGCCTTTTGTAGTTCATTGTAACCAGTGAAAATGCATCGCTCGCTCTTCTTATCCAATTTTATTCAATGTTCATCAGGTATGTGTGAAAATCAAACAGAACCAAATATTCTGAGATGTGAGACACTAGTCTTAGTGCCACTCCATGCTTGCTTAGGAATCTTTTCTTGGACAGTCACCCTATGTGACCTATTGAGCAAGTAGACTGAGCATCCAACGGATTCAGTCCAATACTCATCTGGCAGCTTCTTGTGTGACAACATGCTATGGGCCATGTTCATGATGGTCCAGTTCTTTCATTCAGCAACTCCATTCTGCTGTGGAGTGTATCTGGTAGTGAACTGTCTCTATATGCCATGCTGCTTGTAGAAGTCTGAAAAATCATGTGAATCATATTCACCTCCATCATCTGACTTGAGCATTTTAATTAGCTTTCCAGACTGCTTCTCTTTGAGAGCCTTGAACTCTTTGAACTTGGAAATAAATCCATGTTTTTCTGAGGAAATAAATCCATGTTTTCCTACTAAAATCATCAATAAAGGTCAAAAAATAAAAACTTCCTCCTATGGATTGGGTTTGCATGGGTCCACAGAGGTCTGTATGAACTAACTCAAGATGCTCTTTGGCTTGAGATGTGGAAGTGGAGAAACTGTCCCTGTGATGTTTACTAATGATACAATCCTCACAGGTGATGAATTGTTCATGAATAACCGGTAATCCTTTGACCATTGATTGTTTGTGCAGGACATTGAGACTATTGAAGGGAAGATGACCGAATCTACAGTTCCATAGCTAGGATTCATCTTGACTACAAACTGTATGAGCTACAGGCTATGGAAAGTTGGCACTCCTAAGACTAAGAGGAAATATTCTATTCTTGGTCATTTCAAGTCTGGCTATGAGTCTCTTACTGGCATGTTTATCATAGATAGCACCGTATGTATCAAAAAACCGAATATCATACTGGTTCTAAAGTAATTGACCTATATTGATTAGATTGAAATTCAGATGTGGTACATAGAACACCTCATGAATGAACTTCTTTTCATTTTGTTTAATAAGTGCAGGAATAGTACCTTTTCCTTTTATTGGAACCATAAATTCATCTCCTAGCTTAATATTCGTGACAACAGAAGAATCCAAACTAGATAATAGTGACTTGTTACTTGTCATGTGATTCCTGCAACCGCTATATAGTAGCCACAGATATGAGATGCAGTGTTCTACAGTTGCTTGATAAAACATAAACTTTCACCTCTGACGAGCCTTCTTCTTCTTTGGAGACATTGCCTCTGCTATTGTTTTGGTTATTATTCTGGTCAACTTGCTTCTTTCTGCATTCTCATTCATATTGCCCATACTTCTTGAAGTAGTTACACTGAACATTGGAATTATTGGTCCATCTCTTGCCTCTCCCCCTCTGAACTTGGAAGTTGCGAGAGTGTTTTGAATGCTCCGATTGTTCATGACTATAACTCATTCTGTATTCTGTAGCTGGAGAGCCTCGGCCTCTTCTTCCTCTACCTCATCCTCCTCTGCCTTGACCTCTGCTGAGGGAAGCTTGAGCGTCGAAAGAATTGGTTAGTGACTCTTCTTGTTGATTGAATCGCGCTTCATGAGATAGAAGAGATCCATTCAACTCTTCTAGGGTTAACTTAGAAAGATCTTTTTACTCTTATATGGAAGTCACTACCATAGAAAACTTCTTGGTGAGACACCGAAGAATCTTTTACACAACGATATTTTGTTCTTGCGATTGACCATAGGTTTGGAATTGGGTCACAATACCCGAAACCCTAGTCATGAACTTATCCCTAGTTTTTGACTTTCATCTTCAAACTTTCAAATTGAAGGCATAGGGTTTGCAGTATTATAGTTTTAACATGACTGGTTCCCTTGTAGGCCGATTGTTATCAACCCAAATGGCACTTCTCCATCTGAGTGCCGACATTCCTTATGTTGGTACACAAAAGGAAATTTTAGGATTGAAGTTTTGTAAAACACTATAGATGAGAATGACATGAGATGCATTTACCCTTCAACCAGCTTGCCATATTATTTTTCTAAGTGTTGATTGGCGTACGCAACTATATTCATTGAAACTCGAGTACGTACGCGACTATTCCCGTTGACAACTCATGTACTGTATGCGACTATCTCAATTGCAACCCACATACATCAGCATACACGGGATTCCTTTAAGCAACTCGCGTGTCATATGCGGGTTGCCTATATTAATAGTTGCATACATCTCCATTCGACATTAAAAAATATAAATGATGATTAATGGAGATTAGTTGGGCCTTAATAATTAACTACCCCAACCATCTCAACCTCCTTAACCTTCGAAACCACTATATTTCCCAAAGTATAAATGGAGGCCTTTGGGAGGGCATTAATCAATCAATTTTGGAGAGCAAAGTTATGCTGGTGGTGTATCTTTAGAATTCTTCGAGCAGTAGAACTCAGAGTCCTCTAGTTGCAAATGAGTCCTTGTCTCAGGCATTGGGTTGTACACTTATCTCATTCACTTATTGTTAATAAAGAGAATTCTTCTTCCAACATTGTGTTTTGTCTCTTTCATGTATTATGGTTGATGAATATATTTGATTAAGAACTATATATATTGTTTATCTAACCTATCATATATACATGTATAAGATTGTACTTTGAGAATTTTTTCTTTGTAGGTGAAGGAGGTGCATCCCTGAAAGATTTGGAGAGAAGCATAGCGGAAGAAGATCGGGCTTGGATCAACCGTTAGTAATCGGGTGAGTCCAATATTTCTTTCTATTTCCTTTCTATACTTTACTAAAGATAATTGTGTACAAGTTTAGAAGTAAGTTGGTAACCCCAGACCCTATGTTACCAGGGTGTTTAATCCTAAACAACAGGACTGGTGATTCCACTGGGGAGCCCAGCCTACTGTGGGTTAACTCTGTAGATCCTTGCCCAGTCTTTGCTGTTGATTTAGTGTGTGGATTTGTGTCTTGGTTTAGACTTGTAGTGGTTTTTGATGACCTTTATAAATTTTCTTTTTTGTTGAAAACATTTACTCATGTATGTGGGTTGTTGTGCTACACAGTCGCGTATAAAGGTCTGTGTACATGGGTTGTTGTATTAGACAGTCGCGTATAGTATATGGGTTGCTCTTGTGAATAGTCGCATACAAGTCCGAGCAACAAAATTTTTGGGGTTGGGTCGCTTGTCTCTGTCCTTTTGTGGATTTTGTTTTTCTTAGGGGTCTTTAGTACTAGCTTTGTACTATAGCTTTGATAGCCTTGTTAACCATACTTTGTCCTTTTCGGTAAGCCCTTGGGTTTTTATTGGTTGGATTGTCTTTCTTTTAGCAATTTGAAGTGGATTTCCCTGTTGGGTGATAGGTCCAAGTGCTGGTTGTCTGAATCAGTGGTCAGGGTTCTAGATACCGTATATCCCATTTTATTTCTGAATAGT
The DNA here is from genome assembly GCA_001517045.1 of Pseudotsuga menziesii. Lineage (NCBI taxonomy): Eukaryota > Viridiplantae > Streptophyta > Pinopsida > Pinales > Pinaceae > Pseudotsuga > Pseudotsuga menziesii. The sequence continues at coordinate 205,041 of LPNX010946309.1, forward strand.
GTTGGTTTGTCACTTTCCTTTGATTGATTTCAGTGTTTTCTATTCATTATGTCTTCCCAGCTGGGTCTTTTCCAAGTCTTCCTTAGGTGGTTGATCTTTAGTTTTTATAAATCTGCTTTACTTCACTTTTCTTACGTTATATAGTTAGATTATTCAAGCATACCCAAGAATTTGGCATTTACGTGCATAGTAATCTTTGAGGAATTTGAAAAGTGAAAAGAAAAGCATTGGAAACATTTGCATTCGAATTGCATATGGTATTTTTACTTTCAGTTTTTAAATAAAATCTCAAAGATTACAAAAATAAGTCTTAGTTTTCTCTTTCCTAGTTGCATTTTCATTAGTTTATATTTACAAAAAAAAAAGAGAAGCTTGTTTTGAGTAGTGAAAATTTGCTTTGAAATTGATATTATACACTTGTTTTTACATTTCTTATCGAGTCAATAATATCATTATCTTTCATTCACTTGCCTTCTGAGTAAAAATAGCCATTAAAATGAATTCTATAATTTAAAATTTATTAGTAATTTTTGTTTTATAGGGCCACACACCTACTAGATTAGGATATACTTGTGGGATAGGAAGTGTAAACTCCCCATAAGTACTTAAATTCAGACATAGTGGGCCAATCAATAGGTAAATCCTTCTCTTTATCGATAGTATCTGGGAAGCTCTCTCAAACGAGAGTTAAGCACGAGGCCGCGTGGAGGCATTGGACTGAGGATATAACCCTCTGATTCCTTGTCGAAACGTAGAAGAAGGCCTTTACACATTTGGGGATTCTGTCCTAGACAACATTTTGGGCTCAGCTACCCTACCCATGCATACAAATCAGGTTTGCGACTATCCCCCTAGACTATTGGTATAGTTACGGTAGCCTCTAGTCTCTTGACATCTCGAGTTTATACACAGGTAAACCAGAAGGATATTTCTGGTTCACTTTGGATGGGCTTGGAAGGTAACCCTTGTTGAAAGTGTAGGAGGGTGGTGGGTGATTCCTCCGCTTGTGTCTAAGAACCTCTTCAAGGATGCCAAGAAACGGTCTCTCAGCTTTCTTCGGGAAAGCATATCTTCTACCCTTTGTGATTGTTGAGGCTTTAGGAATTTTTGTAGTGATTGCTTTGTGGTTTCTCTATGTTTAGCTAACCTTAGGGTTTGAAGATTCAAATTTACAATTATGGAGGACCAATCTATTAGAAGGTCATGAAGGTTGAAAAACCTTCCTCCACTTATTACTTTGCAACCTCCACCTCCCCCTTAAAGGCAGAGATTGGACACAGACGGTTCTTTTGAACCGATAGGAGTTTGTGAAGTTCCAGGTGAACCAGAACTTAGGGCAAACCATTTTAATTTAAACACAGTTGAGATAGAAGAGTTGCAGGCTGATGAGTTTGCAAGGAATTTTAATACACCTCTAACTGACTTAAACGATCCTCTGATCGTTCAAGTTTTCCCTTTTGATCCACCCATGATTGGTGTCCCTATGGGAAGAATAATGTCTACTGCGAGAGAAGGTTCTTTTACTTCCACCTCAGCTGGTCTGGCTGAAGGGGTAATACCTCCCCCGGTAGGTGCCTCTAGATCAAGTATACCTACTACGCCCTTAAATCCATCGAGCTGAGTGGTTCAACCACCGGCTCCCACAAGTCTAGTAGGTGTTTCTAGTGGTATGGTCACTGGGATTCCTAGTGTACCTACAGTTCCCACTTCCTTTGCACACACTGCCCAGAGTGGACCTATAGGATCCTCGGATTTTGTCCAAGGATTTCCTCGGAATGGGGGGCACACCCCCCCATCCACTCCATATGTAGGCCTAACACCCTCATATGTAGGGGTATAGTTTGGAAACACTAACCCTTATGGTCAAGGTTTTCAAGCTTCGGTTTGAACTCCATTCACGAGCTCTCCATTTTTTCTTTTTAGTGGAGGTATACCTTCTCTTGTATTTCAAACCCCAGTTTCGACTGGGGTAGCCAGAACCTCTTATACTGCACCTCACACAAATAATCCTATGGCTTATGGATGGAATCCTTTCTAAAGCAACCCATCAACTTCACAACCAGCAGTAGGGGGCAACCCCACCTTCACATATGGAAATATGGGGAAAAGTCCCTCTAATCCCCAAACTGGTACTTTTAGTGCTTCGGTTAGACCTAAGCTTCCTTTCTTGGCAATGTTAAACTTTCCATATTTTTCTAAACTGATGAATGACCTGGTGAGACATGATCCCTCCTGGCCACCTGTCCCTACCAATCTACCCTCGGATATCCCAAAATTCGAAGGCAAAGTTGGTGATGATCCTGGAGCTCATGCCACCACTTTCCATTTATGGTGCTCTTCCAACTCTTTGAACAAAGATTTAGTTCAGTTGAGGCTATTCCAAAGAAATTTGACAAGTACTGCAGCAAAATGGTACATTGAGTTGCCTTCTACTACGTTTAGCAGTTTTTGGGACTTGTCTAATGCATTTCTTAGTCACTTCCAGCTTCCTGTCTGATATGATTTTGGAACGGACTTATTGTCTACCTTTTGGTAGAACAAGGGCACCCATATCTCGGATCACATCCAATAATGGAGGAGATGGAAGATCCTTATTAAAGCCACTATTCCTCTTGAGTTCTTATTATAATGGTTCCTTAAATCCTTATATCTAAGGATGTATCTACTTCAGGAGTGACGAATGAGGAAGAAGCTATCCTCAGTGCCCATCAACTAGATTTGATATACTCTCAGTCTAGGATCTTACTTGAGATTATCCCTAAGGAACTGAGTCCAACGTACGATACAGAGAAATGTAAGCATGGACCCCATGGTGTTGGTGTGGTTGGTTCCGTAAATTCTCCCACTGTAGAATATTTGGCCAAACAACTCCATCAGCTGTCCGTCAAACATTCTATGGCGGAGGAAGAAAACGATGCCCCCTCACCCCAAAATGAATTTTTTTTTGCACAAACCTATCAGAAGGGCAATCAGCAGACCGATGGAAAAAAGAAGAGAGGAAAGAAATGGGAGGGAAACCAAAACAAGTAAAAACCAGCAAACAATGCTGATGTGGGAAAGAAAGAAAAGAAGAAGGTGAAATTCCCATGTAAGTTGTGCCATGAAGATCACCTTACTCATTTATGTCCCCTTATGGGAGAAGCTCAGAAGTTATTAAAATCTCAACAACCGGCTGTCCTGAAGGATCATTTTCCCCAATGGAAGAATTCTACTTCAGCTTCAAATACAGTAGGGGGCACCCCAAATGCCCTTGACCCCAATTATATCAACATGGTTCGATCCCAAACTTTACTATGGACTAGGAATAAGAACTATGAAAAAGAGACCTCGAAGAAGGGTAAGTCAATAGATGAAACTTCTAACCCTCTCACAATTGAGAAACCTGTCGAAATTATTCCTAAGATACCAAAAGGTGTCTTTAAGAAAACCTTGCATAATCCTAATGCTAGGGCTGTAGAAAACTACTCTGTAGTTGAAGACTTAGCCTAGACACCTTGTGCAATGTTAGCTTTAGAGGTGTTACAGAGTTGTCCCATCCAGTGGGATGCACTCTTACCATCCTTAGGCAGTATGGACTCATCGAGTCTCATGGAAAAATTTAATTTGTCAGATGTAAAAATTCTCCTACCATATCATGTAGCCTTATCGATAGATGTAATCCATGGTGGAAAGACCATTGGAAGGGTTGTTGTTGACGAGGGTGCTTCTACATGTGTTATGTCCTTGTCTTATTGGAAAGCTCTTGGATCCCCATAGCTGGTCCCGTCAAACACCCTACCACTTTTGATCCCATTTCGGTCCCCCTCATGGTCTCAGAGGAATTGGAAGAAGCCTATATGCTTGCTTGGGCAAAAAACTCTTTGCATTCTAGATATTTTGTAGATATGGTTTTACCTTCGGATGAAGCCATGTGCGGATGATATAAGATCTGTGAAGATATTCATCATCGATCCTATTTTCTTCTAGATTTAAGTAGGATAGAGAACCAGGAGTTTCATATGAGACTGGCAGACGATGTTGATATGCCCATTGATCCCTTACCAAGGGAAGGAATGTTTGTTGAGGGGAACATGGAAAATATTTCTACTAATATCCCTATCAACATCTCTGTAAATCCTAATGTTGTGGAAAATGTGCATATCGACGCGAACTACTCACTTGAGGAGATTGCAATCTATACAGCCTTGTTTAAGGAATTTCGTAACGTTTTTTCCTGGTCATATGAGGAGATGCTAGGAATTGATCCATCTATAGTCAAGCACAAAATCCGAACATACCCTGATGCTAAACCTGTTCGAAAAAAGTTGAGACTTGTTAACCCGCGTAAAGCGACAACAATGAAGGATGAAGTGGAGAAACTACTGAAAGACATTTTTATTTATCTTATAGCTTTGACAGAATGGGTATCCAACCCTGTTCCTGTTAATAAAAAGAAAGGGACTATACGCGTGTGTACTGAATTTCGAGATTTAAATAAATCTTGTCTTAAGGACAACTATCCCATGCCTTTTATAGATCAAATTATAGATGCTTACGTGGGAAGTGAAGTATTTTCATTTATGGACGGTTTCTCTGGATATAATCAAATTCAAATTAAACCAGAAGACCAACATAAAACAACTTTCGTTTGTCCTTCGGGTACCTTCGCGTACAAGAAAAATACCTTTGGATTGAAAAAATTTGGGGCAACCTTTTAGCAGGCAATGAATTTTTCCTTTCACGATATTAAGGCCATTGTCGAACCCTACCTTGATGATATTCTTTCACATTCTCATAAGAGGATCAATCACCTAGATCACTTGCATTTTATTTTTGAACGATGCAGATACTACAAAATTCGCTTGAATCCCCACAAGTGCATTTTCTATGTCGAGTCAGGGAGACTGCTCGGATTCATTGTTTCTAATAAAGGCATTCAGGTGGATCCTTTGAAAGTTTAGGCCATTGTAAATCTGCCTCCTCCTCATTCTATCAGGCAGCTTCAAAGCCTGCAAAGGAAGTCCAATTTCCTTCGATGTTTCATTGGAAATTATGCCAAGATTAATAAGGGTTTCATGCATGTGTTAAAACAAGACACGACATTTGTATGGGATGAAATTGCACAAATCACATTCAAGGCATTAGAAAAATATTTTTTGTCGACACCATTATTATGTCTGCCAGATTACTCTAGGGATTTTATATTGTATATGGTTGCATCAGAGTTGACCATAGGGGTATTCCTAGTTCAGGAGGACGATAAAATCCAAGAGCATGGCATTTACTATCTCATCCATGCTTTAGTCGGACCTAAAATTAGGTATTCCCACATCGAGAAGTTGGCCTTAGCAGCTATTTATGCTGTTCACAGGTTACATCACTGCATCTTACTGAGGACTAAGACAGTAGTGGCAGATGTTAATCCTTTTGAATATGTTTTCTCCTGATGGATAGTTGGAGGAAAATTCAACAAATGGATAGTCATTCTCCAAGACTTTGACTTGGATCTTCAATCCACCAAATCCAAAAGATCCTTAATTTTTGCTGAGCTCATTGCAGAATTTCTAAGAGAAGAAGGTGTAGACATTGAAGAAGACTCATTCCTAGATGAGCATATATTTTTTATTTCCACCTCTGACCCCTGGTATGGAGATATATTTATGTATCTCCAGAATTTAAAGTATCCTACAGCTTTATCATGGGAAGAAGGACATAAACTACACCTACATGCCAAGAACTACCTTATTATAGGAGATACTTTATATTGTAGGGCATCAGAGGAAATTTGGGGTCTAAAATGGGCCTTATAAGAAAACGTGCCAAAATAAGTTTTTGTGAGTTGGAATTCAAGAACCAATAGAATTTCAATAAAATAAGTCAACCATAATGGTTGAATTGACATATTTGTCATTAAAAAAAACTACTTTTTTTGTTCATATTTTTGACATATCTCATTGTGTTTTTACTCAAATTTTGATTGGGAGAGCTTGTTGGATGGGGAATTTGATTCCGCATCCAACAAGTACCCACGCTGCATACTTTTGACGGACCCTGCTACCCCAAAAACAAGAAATACCTGAAAAAAATGTGATGATGACATCATCATCACATTTTTTCAGGTATTTCATGTTTTTGGGGTAGCGGGGTCCGTCAAAAGTATGCAGTGTGAGTACTTGTTGGATGCGGAATCAAATTCCGCATCCAACGAGCTCTCCTGATCGAAATTTGAGTAAAAACACAGGGAGATATGTCGAAAATACGAACACAAAAAGTAGTTTTTTTCTTTCTTCCTCCAAAATTAATCAATATTATTTTATTATTTTAACTATTATTTTATTATTTTCCTTAGGAGGCCCATTTTAGACCCCAAAATTCCTCTAATTCGGGGGTATATTTCATTTTGCATCGATGTCCTACCCACTACGAAGCGTATATTGTCCTAAATGATGCCCATAGTGGAGCATGTGGGGGTCATCTATCTGGGTTAGCAATGGCTGAGAAGATATTATGTACTGGATATTTCTGGCCCACAGTCTTTAAATATTGTGTGCAAGCAGTGAAGCGTTGTCATCCTTGTCAGCTTTACATGAGAAAGATGCGGTCGCATTCCGCTTTGTTATTTCCCATGATATCAGTGGGCTCCTTCATGAATTGGGGGATTGATTACGTGATGTGTAACCCAACCTCGACTGGGGAGCACAAATATATCATTTTCATTTTAGACTATTTTACAAAATGGGCAGAGGCAATGCCCACCTTTAAAGCTGACGGGGAAACTGCAGCTTTTTTCGTGTTCAATCAAATTATCTCACGATTTGGTATACCTAAAGTTATTGTCATTGACCATGGAAATCATTACCAAAATAGCATGATGAATGAATTGACCACTATGCTAGGATTTAGACAAGAACATTCATCTTTATTATATCCTCAAGTAAATGGTCAAGTCGAGGCTATTAATAAAACTTTGAAAACTATCCTCAAACGTACTTTTAATGTAGCACATTCCAACTGGCATATCATGTTGTAACCTGCACTTTGGGCATATCGGACCAACGTAAAAATTGCTACGGGGTTTTATCCCTTCCAACTTGTTCATGCAGTGGAAGCCATTACCTCGGTTGAATGTGAAATCGTGTCCTTAAGAATCGATATTCATGTGTTACCTGATACATCTAAGATGGAAGAACATATATTACATTTAGAACATCTAGATGAACAACGTAGAGATGCATTGACAACAAACCAAGCTCATAAACATAGGGTTAAAATCCAATACGATAAATCGGTCAAGGCTCGGATTTTCTCTTAAGGGGAGCTTTTTTTGCAGTGGGACGAAGACAAAGAACCCTTGGGGGCAGGAAAATTTAGGTCTATGTGGTTGGGGCCTTATGTCATATCAAAGGTGTTAAAGAAGGGAGCATATGAATTAATTGATTTCAATGGGAATAAGCTACCTGAGTCTAGAAATGGGCTCTATCGGAAAAGGTACTATGCTTAGGCTTAGCACTTTTTCATGTATTTTATTGTATGTAATTTTATGTAAAATAGGTCATCAATTTGTGTTTTTATACCATCTGTTGGTTGTTACAGATGTCCTTCGAGTGGTTCGTAGGTTTTGCTAATGGTGCCGGTCACCACACTTGTAATTTGGCTTCAGCTTCATGGGTCATTTATTCACCCTCCGGATACTTAGTTTCCTCAGGAGGAGCTTGCTTAGGACCTGCTACCAATAATATCACTGAATACAGGGCCATCATTGAGATTTTATGGGATGCTTTGTCACGTGGTATCACTTAGCTAGAAGTCTGATTGGACTCTCAACTGGTGGTTTCACAGCTCAATCGGGCTTATCTGGTGCAAAACCCTATTCTATTACGTCAGTTTATAGAAGTTAGGTTATTGGAAAGAAATTTCGAGTTCATTACATTCAATCATATTCTCAGAAATCAAAATTCATTAACTGATGCATATGCTAATTATATCTTGGATTGGCATTTAACACATTTTACATAAAAATATACAGCAGACACATTTAAAAACATTTGTAAATAAACCGACAAGATATATATATGTGTGTGTGTGTGTGTGTGTGTGTGTGTGTGTGTGTGTGTGTGTGTGTGTTTGTGTGTGAATATCTGTCCATATAGATAGGTCAAGACTCTGATCCTCAGATCCAGTCATAACTGTATAATATACAAAAAATATACAAAACATGGATCAAAGTCAATCAAATGCTCCTAGGTCTAAGATGGACCACCCTAGTCCCCCCCTATCACCATGCATGCATGCTTCTTCATCCTCTTCAGCTTCAGTAGCCTCAGAAGCATCTATGTACACAAGTACTACTTTGGCTACTCATCTCAGAAGGAATATCTAGAGAGGTGTTACACCAACCACTAGCTCCTGCATGATGGCTAGGATGTGCTCAATCCGTAAGGTAGGTACTTTCTGGTGCACAAGGTGCACATACAAGCCCAGGTCCTCTCCCAAAACAAGGCGCACATACATGCGTGGATTCCCAACAAGGAGGATTGGTCCAATATCTACAGTTTGACATTTTTAAAAGGATTATAACTCTTATACATATGTATTATATCTCTATAATTAAAATTCATAAAAAATTTAAAATTTTGAAAATAAAAATTACCTAACTCTTCCCATGCCCCTCCTAGAGGGAGTATGACGTCGATATCACCTCCGAAGTCTAATCCAGCATATGAAAACTGCTCCAAGGCTGGCAACTGTGGCTCCCACCAAATGTAGAATTCATCATCATAAGCACTCTGGACTAATCCACCACCTCCTTGGGTACTCCTTGGTGGAGTAAGATATCTCCCCACCTACTCGGCCTAGGTGGACGGGGAGAACAAACTGGCAATGGTACTACAGGACTCAAACCCGACACTCTCTCGAAGAAGAAGGCTTCTAATATGTTGGAATAACCAAAATTCTTGCTCCTACCTCTTTTGCAGTCAGAGATATTTTTTCTCATAATTGGGATCACTCCTTAGCACCAGTCATATAGGGCTCCCTACATACAGTCTATTGCTAGTCTCATTTGGTTTCAAGTTGCAAGGTGAAGTGATGATGACCCTGCAACACTCACTATATTGCTCGTTAATACCTGTAAAGGAAAGTTGCGAATGCGAACAATAGGGATGTAGCTACCCCTCTTTTAAGTGCTTGGCTCGCAGTATATATCGATATAGTTTTGTACACTTAGAGGGTCACCGCCTCTACCGGTTCCTTCCAAGTTCACCAGAGCTCCCCATCGTGATAAACCAGCAATGAAAAAGACATCCTCCGATGTAATATCTAGAGACTCACCTTGAAGGTCAAACATGCCCAAATCATGATCCCAATAGTTTATCAAGAACCCTAAGAGGCAAACATTTTCCTGCGTAGGTGAGGCACATAAAAACTTTAATAACCCACTTTGACATAAAACATTCACTGTGGGGGCATCTTGAAGAGATTCTTGGTCCAGGTCTTCATGTTCCCGCTCCCTCCACTCAAGCACCATCTTTCAATGTAATAAACAAGCAATTGCAAACCTTTAGATTCATATAAAATTTAAAAAAATTCACCCTATACATTGTTTTTCTACATCACGCAACGTACACGACTGTCTTTTAGGCAAGTCACGTACTGTACGCGACTGTATTTCTGGCAACCCACATACAGAACGTGTGTATGCAACTATTAACATACCATACCCATGTACACAACGTCCATGCTTTGAGGGAACTTAAAAACATGAATTAGGGCTCAAAATTAACAATTGCTTGGATCAAATGAAAGAGCATGGAGTGTAGTTTTACTTGACACTTACGGTTTTGGGAATGGTCCAGCGTATTGTCGACACCAAGCAATCAAAGGTAGAGGTAAAATTTGTCTTTTTTATGGTTAAAAATCAAATGGTGAGTTTTTATTCATATTTTGAACTATTTATAGAAAAATTCTTTTTAAAGTGGGTTTTTTCCCTATAGTTCATAATTTCTAAACTGATACCATCTCTTTTCTTCCATGTGATAGGTTTATGGTTGTCTTTAAGTTGTTTTTCATTGATATAGGATGGTTTTTTGTCATTTCACGTGCATTCTGCATTTATACATAATCCATTTTGATCCTAACATTAACACTTCGACCACATACTATGGTATCTTTAACCATTAGCTCCGTGTCTTTACCATTGTTCTTCTGTGGATAGGGCTCTCCTCTCATGAGTATCCTCATTTAGAACCTACTTATTGTTTTCTGATACTCATGTTGCATTTGTCATAGGTTTAGGGGAATCTTTTTAGCTATTTTCTATGCCAAATTGAGCCTCATTTTGGTCTCTTTTTACAAGCTATCCCTTTATAGGACTCCCCGCCCTTATGGAGTTTCTTTAGGCCCAGGTCTAACTCCTCAAAACATACTTGACTATCGAGTAAACTTGTCCATTCAAGCTCGTTAAGAATATGTGAATGGGCATCCACATTGCTGGTAGGTAATCTCTTTCTCAAACCCTGTGGAATAATACGAGAAAGGATCACTCTCTTTTCTACAGAATTGAGAAGATTATTCTTAGGTACAGGTTTATAACTTTTATGGACTTGAGGGACTAACCTTACGGAAAAGGAACTCCCGGTATGAGCTTAGTTTTCTCTTTTTCATGCTCTGGACCTAAACATGAAAAAGATTTTGAGTGTACTTTATGTCTTTGTCATGCTCGTTAAACACCAAGAACAAAGCATCGAATTTATTGTTGTAAGCTCCATTTCACGTACTCAATTGGATCTTTCCAAGTGACCTTTCTTTCCTCCACACTCATAAATCTCAAGCTATATGCTTCTCTCAAAGGAGCATTGGGTAGGTGGTAATTTAACCTTTTTCAAACCTCCCTGACTAAGTACAAAAAAGGTTCACCTTTTCTTCTACGAAAGTTAAGAGAGTTATTCTATGGTATGTTTTACACTTTTCTAGCCTCAGGAGACTAAATTGGACAAAAAGGGACCCCCCTGGAGTCTTATTTGGCATTTTCAAACTCTCTAAATGTGAAAACACCAAGTGAGCATGTACTAGTTCGGTCTTATAAAATCCACGAATCAGTGACACTATCAACATTATTCCCTCTTTTCTTCAAGCTTGTCAAAAAATGAAGAGAGATTCGAGTTGACTTTCCTGGACTCATTAAAATTTAACAGGGAAGGTAAGGTAGAAGTTTTATTTTGGTTCTTAGTCAGTGGTAGCCTATCCTCCTTGAACATAGCACTCTCTATTTTTTCGATACTCATGACTCAGTGTTCACTTTTAGTTCAACTATTACTTCAAGTTTCTTACTCCTCCTCTTGTTAGTTCTACCTGGGGAGTCTGATCATGTCTCCTACATGACAGATAAGTCTAGTTGTAGTATCTATAAAGTTAAAAGCTGCCTTGGGTCATCTCTATGTCGCTCTCACTGTTCAAGGACTTAACCCTATGTCTGATCTATATCCCGATTCCATCATTGTCATATCTATTACTACTTGTGTCTCCCTTCCTTTACCCAGTTCCTAGTAACTCTTGTGATCCATTGGAGGATATATTTCCTTCATTATCACATTATGATTCCACATCAACACTTCCTGACAACGAATACCTAGAGTTTTAGACGATCGTACCTCAGGATTCACTTTCCCTATTGGTGAATTCCTTTGCTTCAGTTGTCAATTATCACCTATTGGTTGACAATCTGTTGAATCCTATCCATGTTCGAATTCAATAACATCTATTCACATGGCTTGGATTGTATTGGTTCATTAGGATTTGTTATGATGACCTTAGTTTCACATCTATGGACTAAGTTGCGCAAGATTATGTTGTGGTCACTTACATAGCTTCCAGATCTTTGAAGACTCATCATTATTCTATATTGTGGCTTCGATCCACGTTGTAATATACATGGTCTTGTACCCATATTATATGATGTACTCAAATATTCTAAAGGATGTATTGTTCCAGTATATTGAAGATAGCATCCTTGGATATGACTTTGTATATGACATTATTATGTATTTGTTTCAGGTACTACCTTTGCGCCATTGAACTTTTGAGTTCTCCAATATTAATATTATAATGTATTTCGTCCATCGCTTCCCTCTAACCTCACACATTAGGGGGCATCTGTTATCAACCCAAATGACACTTCTCCATCCAAGTTTCGGCATTCCTTATGTTGGTACACAAAAGGACATTTTAGAATTGATGGGCATGACATGAGATGCGTTTACCCTTCAAACAGCTTGCCATATTATTTTTCTCAGTATTGATTGGTGTACGTGACTATCTTCATTGAAACTCGCATACGTACGCGACTATTCCCATTGACAACTTGCGTACTGTAAATGAATATCTCCATTGCAACCTACGTACATCAGCATACGTGTGTTTCCTTTAAGAAACTCACGTGTCATACCCAGGTTTCCTATATTAATAGTCGTGTACATCTCCATTCGACATTAAAAAATATAAATCACGATTAATGGATATTAGTTAGGCCTTAATCATTAACTACCCCAACCATCTCAACCTCCTTAACCTTCGAAACCACTGTATTTCTGAAAGTATAAATAAAGGTATTGGGGAGGGCATTAATCAATCAATTTTGGAGAGCAAAGTTATGCTGGTGGTATATCTTCAGAATTCTTGGAGCAGCAGAACTCAGAGTCCTTTGGTTGCAGAGGAGTCCTTGTCTCAGGCATTGGGTTGTACACTTATCTCATTCACTAATTGTTAATAAAGATAATTATTCTTCCAACATTGTGTTGAGTCTCTTTCATGTATTATGGTTAATGAATATATTTGATTAAGCACTATATATATTGTTTATCTAACCTGTCATATATACATGTATAAAATTTTACTTGAATAATTTTTTCTTTGCAGGTGAAGGAGGTGCATCCCTAAAAGCTTTTGAGAGAAGCAGAGTAGAAGAATATCAAGCTCGGATCAATCATCGGTAATTGGGTGAGTCCAATATTTCCTCCTATTTCCTTTATGTACTTTACTAAAGCTAATTTTATGCAAGTTTAGAAGTAATTTGGTAACCCCAAACCCTAGGTTACAAGGGTGTTTAATCCTGAACAACACCAATGCAAGCAGATTCAAGGCTTGATGTGCACTGGTAGCTCCAGATATCCGTGGGAAAATGGACTGCTCCATGCAACTTTGGATCACCCATGTGGCTGTGAGATCTTGGTCTTGACAAATTTCAACAGTACTCTTCTAGGGATTATTCATTGCGTCCAGAGCAGTCACATCAGTTTCTTTGAACTCTGTTTCCACCATATCCCAACATTTGTTGAACTGTAGAAATTTCTTCATTTTTATAGACCAAAACTCATTGTTAGTTCTTGTGAGAACGGGTTTGGAGATCAGCTTCAATGAGCTCATACTAACCATGTTATATGACTAAGGTTTTCTCCCTCTTTTTTTTTGCTTTTATCCCTCTTTTTTTTTTTAATTCAATAAAATGGAGCACTGCTCCTTCAATGGAAAAAAGCGGTGAGGGGGGGGCAGTGTGCGAAATCGGTTTAAATTTTCCAGTTTCACCGCACTTTCCAAATGCAAGTAAAGAGGTGACACCTCTTTCTTCCTCTTCACTATAGGTGGTGGAAACTCTCTTTCACTTTGTGAAATAAGTGGCATCCTATCTTGGTAACTCTCTTCCAGAAAGGAAAGGGAGCAGTGACTTTTCCATTAAAAAAAACACTACTTGGACATCCCGTAAAAAAAATCACCACTTTTTAGGGTTAGAAGAAAACAAAGCATACTATGGATTGTTAAGAATTGTAACCTCAGCCGACTAGTATCAATCGTGCATTAATTAGTTAGTTAGTTGAGTAGTTGAATTGGTCACATTAGATAGAATTAGTGGCCCATAGTATTTGATGACCCATGGTATTTACCCATGGTTTTATTGTTATGTATTTATAGGACTACATAACAACAAAACCATGGGTAAATACCATTGGTCATCAAATACTATGAGCCACTAATTCTAGCTAATGTGACCAATTCAACTACTCAACTAACTAACTAATTAATGCTCGATTGATAGTGTTCAGTTGAGGTTACAATTCTTAACACACCCCCTTAATCTCAACTAGGAAAATACTTTGAACACTATCAATGCAAAAATATGCTTGTTGGTCTATGTCTTAGCTAGGCTTACATTTCATTCAAAAACTTGAGCATCACTTTCTTCTTTGAAGTGTACTTGGACATCTTCTTCTTTGTCTTTTGGATATTGATGCTAATTAGTTCTTGTTCTTCAACTTCTGGAACATAGTAAAAGTCTTCTTCATTTGTTTCAACATGATTTTTATAGTTGTTATCTATTTTACTTGCACACCGAAAATTTTTGTCAAAAAAAATATGAATATATTCTTGGAGAGAATTCACTTCTTGGTGTTTCTCTTCAATGAAAAATACTTCATTTTTCTTGTATACACTGTGAATCCTTCATTGATTCTTCAAAAATTGTGGGCTGAGAAGAAACCAAAGCATATTGTAGATGCTCATCGCTAACATGAGTCTTCTCATATATCTCCCTCAAACTTCTGGTTTTCTAGTTTTGGGGTGGAATGTATGTTGATGTTTCTTTTGTGCTACTATGAGTTGGTTGTTTCTCATTCTTAGCAACTATTGCAACTTCTATGCTTCTATCAACTATCTCTTGCTCAGAGAGAATATCACTCACATCACTGAGTACTTTTACATTATCACGTTTGTTTTCATTGTCATCAACAAACACAACAATCTTTGTTGGGATTGCATGATCACTGGCTATCTCATAGACACAGTCATATTGACTGGATTCCACTTCGCTATGGGATTTGTGGTGCTTTTCTTGACTTGCAAATTCATATTCTTCTACAATCGGCTCTTCGTTAAATACTTCTTTTAGGATATTCCATGCTCTTTTTGGAGTATTGGCTTAAACAATCTAATGAAATAAGGAATCGTCTATACTCTCTTGTATGAGACATAAGGAAACAACTTGCCTTCTTTCTTTTTCAAACTCTGTTAAAGCATTAATTTTTTTTTTATCAATGGGATCCTCTTCAACGATGAAGTGGCACATATCTTGTAATTTTAACACATTAATTACTTTGATTTCCCATACATCATAATCATCCCCATGAAAGGTCTTCCATAAACCTTCTAGTGTTAAGATATTTATTACCTCTTCATATTCTCCTGGTAGCACCATCTTCAAAAATTGATCTTCTTGTCCAGATCACAACCTCCAATAATATTGAATGACCATGCCATGAGATCTCTACGTTCACTTTTTCCTTCGAAAAAACATCTAGTTTCGGAGTTTCACCACTTTCGCTTCAACAATATGCTTCACCATTTGGAAAGGATGAAGATCGGGCCATAATCGGAAATGAACACGAGAAAGAGCTGGTACTAGAGGATCAGTGGCCTAACTTGTTGGTGGTGGAGTCAAACCACTGCTGCATTAAAAAATATATTCTGAAATAATGTGGTGCATCCCTCATTTATTTTCCCACACGACTTAACTCCAATTGTTTGAAGGAGATGGGAACTTACAACAAAGAGTTTCAGCAATACTTTGTGTGCTCAATACCAATGGATTCCAAACGATTTTGTTTTCACTGAGGATGGAACAGATCTAAATGGAGGTAAAAAAAATAATGGTCGGTTCCTGAGTCTTTCTCTGTATGAATCAGGTGTCTCGATGGCAGACCGATATGGTGCTGCTGATACCAAGCACAACTTGAAATCCAGGGATGGTGTCCCTCAGCGAGATGTCACCAACAACTTCTGGCATTAAAATATTTTCACACGAGCTGAAAAAAAAGAAAGGTTTTTTTCATGCGCTAAGAGGGAGCGTTCCCATTGGTGAGGAGGAGTAGCTGAGAAACACAACCAAAGGACAAGGTCGTAGCAATTTTGATAAATGAGAGGTTGTATCTTGCATGGAGTGGAGTGATGGAAAGTCACCACTTTTTTTTGTTTTTAACCTGTCAATCACCCACCCGTCAATGCACACGTTCAATTGCATGTCGAAACCTTTGAATGCAATCTAAGCTGGGATTCTTAGCTGCTATTGATTGCACATTCTTTCCACTCTGTGGAAAGTCTTACCTAGACATGGATGGGGACAAATCTCAGCTGAAAAAACCAACCCTTTTTTTTAATCACCCGACGGTAGATAGGGTTAGGGAAAAGGAAACCCTAAGATCAGATGTGGAATAAAAAAATCTAAAAACGTTCCCTGGAGGAATGCAGCTTCCAAATCTTATTTCTTTCCACTCTGTGAAAAGGACCCTTGGACGAGGTCGTAAGCTTTGATACCATTTAAAAGAAAAAAATGGAATTGACAGAGGCACTACAGTTAGATTGAATGCCTTCTCATTATTAGAATGAATATAAATATGAAATACATAGTAGCAATACTATGGGAAAATACCATGGGTGACTTAACTCACTAACTAACCATAGGTGAGATTACATTCTTTAACATATGATATCGTACTTGCCATCTAAAATGAGCCTATGTAGCTATGCAATAAACTCCGAGGAAAGATATCAATCGTTCCAAAGCGTAAAATAATGAGCTTTGCTTCTATGGATGTGTCATTATCGATCTTAGGTATTTTTTAGTAAACAACTATTTAAACTCATATATGATATGGCGTTAACCTGGTTTTGTTCTAGTGTTGATATTGATGATTTTGAAATGATACCATTAACCGTGACTAAAGTTGGTTTTCTATGTTATCAGTAAAGTATTCAGTAACATTAACATACAATAATAAGGAATATAAAGGGGAAATGTGGCTTTCTACTCATGGTTAATTTTCTATGTGTGAATTAATAAGGGGATGCATATTCTAATCTATAATTCACTTTTATTAATATACAGAAAGGTTATTAAGACAATATTTGAAACAATATTTGTCTAAATTATTGTTTTAAATTTAAGACCAGAGTTTAAGACAATAATTTAAGATACCGGCTTAAAAAAAATACTTAAGAAAATACACAAAATTTTTTCAAGTCTTAAGTTGACACAATTTACAAATATATTGTGATAATATCCCTATGTGTAATACTTATAGAATTCAACTATTTATGATAGGTAATGGTGGAATCGAACCACCAATCTTCTGCATTATATAATGCAGATGCTCTACCTTTGAGCTAGCACCCTACAACTTCATATACAAGCTGGATATTTGTATTTTTTTGAGTTTTTTTTCAACAATGAGCACAAGAAGCATTGAGAAATAGCTTGTTGAAATGATTGAAGGTATAGATGAGTGAAACAAAGTATGATTCACTCTAAAGAAACTAGTGGAGTCAATTGCATGTGTATTGGCTCACAGTTAAGCATGAAATTAAGACAAGGTACCCATTACAATCTGTGAGTTTAGAGATAAAGAGGTCTAAAAAAGCCTGATTCATTGAGGGAAATAGGTTTAACACTAAAAACCCTCCACACCAATTATTTGTATTGATTTCTAGCATTGTTATTTATTTATTAGCACAACATCGATTTGTTTAAGTATTATGTATATTAACCATAAAAACAATAACGAGTTCAAACATATGTAATTGAACAATAAAAACAAGTTTGAACTTCTAGTTGCAATTAAGAGAAGACAATAGCTTTTACAACTTCTTAGTTAGTACAACTATTTCATATATTGTACTTAACAGTCACTCCCATATCATCTTGAGCTAGGAAGACATGATTCACCCATCTTAACAAAGAACATAATTGCTCCATTTTATCAGTAAACAAGGGCATCCCATCACAGTGTTCATGCCCACAACAATGATATCCATTAGAGTTCCTTAATTTTCTATTGATATTTGTTGGAACAACAATAAAATTTGTTAGTGCTCATTAATATACTTGCTATATTAATTGCCACAACAATAATATGCATTACAGTGTTCATTAATATGCTATCCCTCTTTGTTGGCACAATAATATGGAGTGGCATTGTGTTCAGTAGTGTGCTCAGTGATATTACTTATCTGTTACTGTGTTTTTTAAATATGCTAGCAATATAGAAAATATTGTATGGATTTCCAGACTGGAAAGCCCCAACACTAATTATTTGTATCTACTGGCACCATTGGTCTATATTTATTAGCATAGTATACTCAATAATATTCATACTAAGAAAATACAAAAATTTCCCCACACCAATTACTTGTATCCACTGGTAGCATTTGTTTTGTCATTGAACAACTTCAAACTATTAGTTGTAGTTGAGAGAAGTAAGACAATTTTACAACTGCAAGCATTATATAACTATTTAATATTGGTACTTTACAGTCGCATTCATTGATTTTATGATCAACTTTGTATCTCAATTACTTTGATAGGTGTTTTTATTTGATATTTTGGCGTGCACAAGCATCTATGGTTTTTTCTAACACGATTATGACACAAGTGTACTATTGAAATTGAATTGTATGGTTTTCATTACAAATTCAAAAATATAAACAAGTATTAAAAAATCAAAATAAAAAATTATTAAAAAAAATTATAGAAAATAATTGATACATGGATACCTCGCAATTTGTGCAGAGTTCATTAACATGCCTGTGATATATTTTGGCACAACAAGAATATTGTTCATTAATATTTTGTGATATTAGTTCCAAGAAAATAATATCCATTTCTGTAGTGTTCATTTCTGTAGTGTTCATTAATATGCCAGCAATATCGTTCCCAAATGAAACTCTTTTACATTCTTCATATGAACGATCCATGAAGAAAATTTTATTTTTAGCTAGACAAAAATTCAAATGTTTCGTAACAACGATTTTCATTTAACCTAGTCAACATAATTATGGACCATTGAAGGTGTATATTAAAATAAGTGTACATTAAATTACTCCATATCCAAAGACGTGTACATATATAGCTCACTACCCATGCAACATTTAATGCGCTGTCTATGATAGACTGGATAATTTGGCTGCCATCACAAAACCATGTTGTTTGCAACTTGGGCATAAAAAATACTAGATTGAATTTTTCTGATTTCCTGAAGCAGAAGCCCATGACACCATTTTTTTAAACAAAGAGAGGCCATTGATATTTCTTTCTTGAAGTTTTCTTCTTTGCAAATTAATGTAATAAAGTTATAATAGAATTCGTGGTGTGTCATCACTACGCTCAATGGTTTTAAATGCAGACGTTATCCATCATTGTCTATTTTCGGTGTACATGGTTTTTATAATTTTTTGCCAACAAATATTCAATGGTGCACTATTTGCTGTGCACATGGTTTTTGCCTAGAAATATGCACTGGTGTAAAATGCGGTCTCCTATTTTCGGTACACCTATGCAACATATCGTTAAGATATAGCTAAGCATGCAACACTGTAATGGATGGTGTGCCACAAAATATCACTAAAACTCAATAAACATTGTAATGGATATAATTGTTGTTGGTATGAATGACCACTATAATGGTGCTTAGTTTTAATACCTCGTGGATTAATAATTATTAATTCTGCTGGAAAATACTTTGATTATTATTTTATTATTCTTTAACAAGAAATTCAAGAATATAACATTTGTAATAGTACATTCTTTATCATCTACGAGATGTAGAACATTTGGTGGCGGGCTATGGTTAAGACACCCCCCTAAGTTGAAAGGTCGTTGGTTCTAATCTCGTAAGATACCAAAAATCCAACCATGTTAAGGGTTGGTGCGGTCCATGCGAGGTGCAATCCCCGAGTGATTTTGACGGATTAGATTCCCCTGGTTCGTGGTTACTTAGCCAATGGAAACCCTACTAGCCGCGGGGGTTCCAACACTTTGCCAACAAAAAAAAATACTGCGTTCCTTATTAATAAAACATGCTGAAGAAAAACAAAAGTGGAAATAGTGGTTGAAAGAGTGTTCGCTGACCCACAAGAGAGACATGACAAGTGGAATATACAACCGAGTGAGAACTCAATATGCAAGAGCCATCATCCCCAAAAATTAGGTTTGGACACCTAGTTGACTTGCTAAAGAGTAGGAGGCTCACAAATGACCAAGTCCTAGGAAAAATACTATTTAATAGTATGTCCATCAGCAACAGGAGGTTAGCATTGGAGGGCGACTAACATTTGTGTAATACAAGACATGGCGCATTAAGATATTTTTCTCTTGTGGTTCAGTGAACAAGTTCGGGGATTGTAGAGAAAGTAATTTGGATACTCTGGGAGTTGGTTCGGAGGAGAAACTTCTCCACTTTTTTTTTCCCAGCATCGGTGCGAGGTTCCTACTCTGTTTTTATTATGACTAATTCTAGTTATAGTAGGATGTGTATGTGAAATGTTTATGTACAGTTACATCTCCAAACACTAGGGTTATGCATTTCTGTAGAATAAGTATCCATGTTTCTATGAAGTATATTAGATCTGTACAATGTTATTATTGTAGTGATTAATAACTCATTCTGAGCATAAGTTGGTAGAACTGGTTGTTGTTAATATAGTTTGGAATCCAAAACTTGAATAATTTAGAACTTATGATTCTGTATATAATGGATTGAATCCTCTGTTTCCTTTTAAAATGTATCGCGTATTTCTACATTTAATTGGTCATTATCTGTTCGTATTGTTTTCACTCAACCTAATTATGCTTATTGAATGCGAACTGAATCTGTAATGTTGTTATAGCATAGATATGTACTATGCATATGTCACATATGAAAATAGTTTGGTTTTTATATAGAGGAAACCTTAAAAAAAATTGTCGGAATCCCTAATCAACTTAGTGCAGTTAGGTCTTGACTATTAAAATTATGAATAAAGAACACAAAATCAAAGAAGGGTTAAGCATCAAATTAATATTCAGTACGGTTTATCTTACATTAAATCAAAACCCCAAATCAAACCGGAAACTCTTGAATGCGCAAAGTTAAACATTGATCCACAAATTTAGAAGATCAACGGTCGAGATTACATACGCAAAGAAGATCAATGGTTGATATTGGTCATGAAGGTTCCATTATGGAATCCACAAATAATGTAGATTGTGGAAAGTCAAGGATTAATTTAACAAAAACTGGACTTTTCTACAACTTGCAATCTACAATTCGCATTTGCGGAATGCAAAAAGTCAAGGATTAATTTAATGGAAACTAGATTTTCAGCAACCTACAATCCTCATTAAGTCAAGATCCACGATGACGGTTGATTCCAAAAAGAATCAACGATGCAGAAGGTAAACGGTTTATTTAACAGAATTTTGGATTCTCCATTCCACATTACAGAATGCAGAATATGAAATGCATAATGCAGAATCGAAACGATGGAATGGTTCTTGTGGAAGAACATTAAGTTATCTTTATGACTTTTGTTGGAAATCTATTATTTCTGAAAAAATGGTTATAAGATTTTAAGGATATGATGATCATTTCATATGGCCAGGATTATGCTTTAAACTCTCTATTTTTTTGCAATTCTTCATAAGAGTGAGGTATTTTATTAATATGTCAGAAGATATTTGGTAATATATGTTTGTATTTTTTTTTGAATTTGAGGTATATTACATTAGTGATAAAATGGAGGCACTAATTGTTTTTTCAACAGTTATCAACACAAAGGATCCAATATCAGAGGATGCACATGTGGTCATATGAGGCAGTATGGATGACCCATGGCATTCAAAAGTCATGAGAGGTAATTCTACACCAAGTTTGATGATAAGAAGCAATATAATAAAAATTGGTCTATATACAGAGAATGTTGAAAGGTAACCAACATATGATGATTCTCATGCATCGAGCATTATAGGGAAGGACAAGGACTCTTTAATGGATTTTCATGCTTTGAAAGGTCCCCCAAATATTCCTCTACCCCTGCCCATGGGGATATTAAATTTGAGTTGCACGACCGATAGGTTGTTGTATCATGTTGCTTATCTCCTAGAAGAATGTAATATGCCTCTTGAAAACCCCTGAAGGTGTTGTAAACTTTTGAATATTATTGTATTCGTCTTCTAGTGAGGATATCAAGGCCAAGGCCCCACCAGTAAGACCTTGTAATTGATACTATCTAAAGTTCCTTAGGAGACTTAAGTGTTGGATGCAGCTCAATGATGGGCAACCGAACCCATGAGGGAAAAGAAAAGAAAATGGTCAAAGAGCCTTAATTATGATAACGTAGCTTTAGTATCGTCATAGCTATGGCATCCTACAGGCATTCCTGTTTCACCATAATTAGCCCAATTAAATGGCCAGCTATTTAATATCAAACTTAAGTAACACATGATCTAAGAAATTTTAATGATAGTGACCTTGACAAAAGGGTCGAGGGGCTAAACTTAAAGTAGGAAGAACCAAAGGGGAAACCATCCCAAAGAATTAATGGTTAAGAGACTATATGATTTAGTTGGCTTATAAATTAAGAATAAGAAGGATATATATATATCGTCATCAATATACTTGGATTAATTATACATAAGTATTGTATGGAGTTATCCGTATATATATATATATAAAGATCAGTGGATTGTAGTCAACCCTACTAAGAAAATGAGGGGTAAGAGAAGCGATGGAATGTTCCATGGGAAGGAACATCAAACACTTCAGGAAAATCAAAGAAAATATGATGATTTCCTTGGATGACTTAGGTGTCATCCTAAGAGAAAAAATAACTCGTGGAAAAGAAGATTCCTCGGTAGAAGAGAAATGGTATATTAAGTACTTATAAAGTACTTGGACTATCATTATAAAGAAAATAATGATAAATTTTAGTCTTTATAAAAGACACGAATTGTTATGAAAAGAAAACGATATATTAAATTATTTATTAAATTAAAGTCCTTTTGTAAAAGGGCATGAATAATCATCATTTAAAAACCATCATAAAAAAAGGAGAAAATGATGGATTATTAATATACAAAATCTATCATAGAATGATAGATTAGGTCTTTACAAAAGACAAGGGTTATTTTAGGTCTTTATAAAAGACATGAATCATTATGCAAGGAAAATGATAATTTTAAGTCTTTATGATAAGAATCCTATCATAAGTGAAAATATTTTGGTAAGGCGAGAAGACTATTCTTCTGTTGGAAACATGCTAGGGAGGTGGCTTTTGACAGCTGAATAAGAGGAGACAGGCCTTGGCAAAAGTGATGGAAGAAATACTGCCTCGAATATTGGAAGCTGGGTGCACCTCAAGGAATGACCGTTCCTCTTTTTATTTAATGAGCTGCATTTTTTGTTGAAGGGGACCACTCTCCCTAATCCCCATTTTGCCTCATAGAGAGGGTAGTCATTGTCTTTGGAGGAGGATCTTCATTGAGAAGATGAAAGTAAATTCCTTGGGGAGGGGTTTTCAATGGGATCCCAAACCAGTGCCCTCGGTACAAGAATTCGATGATGATAGATCTCGGTCAATCCCGTGAGTACATTTTTCCTTTAAAATGTTTATTATAGATTTTTGGAAAAACCCACTCTTTGATTGATCGGTTCTTAGGGAAGTTGCTCTAAGCGATTTTTCCTTGGTATCACTTGCACGTTAGACTAAGATTTGCATATTCCACAATAGTTTTCTTGAGGGAATTATATGTCTCTAGAAACTGCGCACTATGTGATCTAAACCACTGCGCCATTGCTGAATGGATCATTTAAAGATTTATAGGTGTCAATACATGATCATGTTGTAGTTCTTACCTGCCACGATTGGCGCAAATCACTGATAAACTTATGCTGATAAATTTAGGTGTGAATAAAACTCACCACTGATAAGTTTATGTTGATAAATTTATGCTGATAAATTTAGGTGTGAATAAAACCCATCGCTGATAAATTTATGCTCATAAATTTAGGTGTGAATAAAACCCATCGCTGATAAATTTATGCTCATAAATTTAGGTGTGAATAAAACCCATCACATTTATGCTGATAAATTTAGGTGTCTATAAAACCCAATCGCTAATAAATTTAGGAGTGAATAAAACTCATCGCTGATAAATTTAGGTGTGAATAAAACCCATCATGGATAAATTTATGCTGATAAATTTAGGTGCAAATAAAACCCATGGCTGATAAATTTATGATGATAGACTGTTGGTTAAATCTGCCTTAATGTGGCCATAACGATGCTGATTCTATTCTGCGCTAATAAGTTATGCTGAGTAGGAACATTTGATTGTTCATATTTTTGCATGAAATGCTGCTAAATACACATTTCAGAAATATGTATAAATAAGGAAGAAGTGATTTAGTTACTTCTCATTTTCTGAAAGATACCATACTGCATAGGAAAATAGATTATGCTCAAGAATACATGTATGTCTGTGCCTGTTTCTGTATAGAGTAGCAAGGTTATTTGGTACCTGCTATACATCATTATTGTGGCTACTTATTAAAGGGATGGATGTTTGAAGGTAATTTTATACAACTACCACAAATTCCCTACTTTACATCATGAACACATTTTTGTGACATGGTTTTCAGTAAGGATCAATTCACGGGATTGTAGGATCGGCAAGGTATTTCTTGAACACTATGGTAGGTGTACATAATCAGTATATTCAGAGTAAGGGGTATCCTTATTCTTTTAAAAATATGAAACCATTAATTGTTAAATAGGAGCAACCTCTTTTAATTATTAGGTAGAAGTGACAAAATGTGGATTTAAAATCACTATGTACTCAAGGATGCGTTGGTGATTTATGAGCTGGTTACAAAGGCCTTCAATAGGGAAATTGGTATTGTGATAATGTCTCTTTGCGAAGAGACTTGAGGTAAGTAAAGGTCAATGTCTATGCCACAGCGTTGTAAATTTTTCTCTTCAATAAATTAATAAAAGGGACTAACAAACTTGGTGGACGTAGCCTCATGGACGAGGTGAACCACGTATCGTGATGTCTCCTTTTTGTTTTTTCTTTATGTTGCTTATGAACATCTTATCAATGGTGTTTAATGTATGAGGTACTATAATTGATTTATGCTACATTTGCAAAATTTAGGGATAAGGCATTACGAAACATATTTTATTGTTTTCTAAGGGAGAAACAAATTTACTCATCTTCCTCTCAAATTACAATGAGGTAGCATAGGTATGTTACATTGTTTCAATAATGCTTCATAAGGCACTTGGGTCTTATTTTATCATTCACATTTCTTATCTAGATGCTCTGGTTGAGAGATTTTCTATAATTACTGTTTAAAGGAAAAGAGAAGATTGGTTACTCATGGTAAAGTTGTAAACACACACTAATGTAGAATGAAGGTTGAAGTTAACTGCCTAGTGTGTTAAGTAAGATGGGTAGTAGTGGGAAGGAATGAATGGTCAATCTTTTTTTAAATTTGTATTGACTGATGCTGATTTATATCCAACATACTTTCCGATATTGTTGTTCAATGCTTGTAATGATTAATGTCATTGATTTGTTTGGACATACTTCCTTGTAATGCCATGTAAAATCTACTACTAACAAGATTGATCCATTTTGTAGTATCAACGAAACAAAAACCTTTACCACTTTTCATACATAATGGTATTAAGGTATAAGGGATATGTCACAAAAGAAGTGTGCTTCTCATGATAAACATTAAGATTTAGAATGGATTTCATCTTGTTCATTTGTGGATGTGAATATCATGAGGAATAAATTCAGAAAAATGAATAAAACCAATCTTGATCATGAGACCCTCTTGCTCCATGAAACGACAAGGTCTTCTATACACAACCCAAAGGTATGTTTAATGTTTTTTCATATATTTGTCTTATAAACATTCTTTGCATCGTTTTTTGCCAAACAATTGTTTTCATTTACAATGGAGTAGTATATTATTAAAATTTCTGTGCATCGTGAAATATGCAAACAAAAATATTTTTATTACAAAATTGTAACATATTATTAGAATACCTCAACGAATCATTCTTTTCAAAGTAATAAACAAATTAAAGATATATTTATAGCACAAGACATTAAATATATATATATATATGTATATGTGTGTGTGGGGCATTAAAAGAGTTAGAGAACATGTCAGACACTTACTTGGAAAAAGAAAAATTCAGAAATAAGTGTATAAAAGGAAAAACCACAACTTCAATTTGGTGATGAAGTTATGGAGAAAGAGGGCCAATTCAAGTTTTTCTAGATGCATTCTTATACATAGCCTGGAACCTCCTCCAAAAGGCATAAACGAAGGGTTCTTTAAGAGATCATGCAATGCAAAATTTTGAACTAGATCATACTAACACAGTTTGGGTTCCTGAAAGCATGAAGTTATGGAATATTTCATGCTAATTAAATACTTGATCTTGCAATTGGTGTTTCTAGCGCCATGGGTTAGACGTAAGAGAACAAGAATGGTACATATTGTCCAAATGGGCTCCTATCAGAAACACATACATTGTCCATCGTCTTGGAATTATAAAGCCTGCTGAGAATACAAGTTTATAATGATCAGAATGCCTAAGAAAATATCATAACTAGGGTATAACTATGGTATAAATAGAAGCAAACAATTGAACCAAAAAAAATATTTTTGGATACATTTGGTTTTAATATGTTCTTTTGATTCACTCACAACACGTGGACCAAAGTTTCCTAAACAAAGTGTTTTATTTATGACCTCAGAATTGAACAAATACAAACATGATAGGTCATATGGACACTGCTATTGCTTATATTGTAAAAATTAAAACACGAAGCTGGTAATAAATTGATATTATTTGAAAGCATTTTATATTTAACTAGATTACATAATCCAAGTGTAATAAAAGTTTTGAATCATATTAAATACATCTCCTTGAAAAACTCTGCATCACCAAAAAATAATCAAATTGGCTTGTGATCAACCCAACAATAAATTACATACACATTGGGTGTATTTCATTGACTGGTAGCTGAATCCCAATTGAGATTTTTGTTTCTTGGGTTGCCATTTTTCTTTAATGGAGCATGGTGCTCAGCCAGTGCCATGAATTTTTCACCATCAGTCAGGTCCAATATCAATGTATAATTAATAACAAAAAAATGAATTAAATGATTCTATTTTATTATAGACATTTGCAACAAATATAGAATCACGCACCTTCAGTTCCTGATATGCTTTGGGAGAGTCGGTGATAAATTTGATAGCGAATGACATGGATTTGGTTGAATTCTCATGACCAACAAAGAGAAAGAATAGTATAAAATATGATTTCGCTTATTCTAAAATATTGCACCAACCCTTAAGGAGTTCAAAGAGTTTGCAGAGATCTCATTACATAACAAGGAGGTCGTTGGTTACATAATTCCCAAGCAAAATAAAGATGGTCAAGCTATAAGAAATGATAGTGATATTGAGAAAACAGGTAAATATATTTCAGATCCATATTTTGAGCCCATAAATCAATATATGTTGGTGGATGGATTTATATCCACTGATGAGCCCTTGGTAGGTAGATTCACCACATGAACGCAATTGTCTATGAGATCTGACATAATGTACTAGTTTACATGGTGTTTTAAAAGTTGTGTCTACTACCCAATATAAATTATTGCAAGCAATTTGGATAAATCAACGGGAGAAATGTGCTTACATAGTTTTTTTTTAATTTTACAGGTTAGCCTCCGTATGTAGAACTTCATAGGATGTTCTTCACAGAAACTACAGGGAATCCTACTTTTGTATTTAGGCCAATGGGAAATAAAACTTACCACTAATTATTTCCATATATTGAAACAATAGATATATAGTACTATGTTGGGTCGAAACTTTGAAATGAAACATTAATTAGTTTCTATTTTACATAGTAACCCACACAAACAAGTACACAAACAAAATGAATGTATCATAGCTTCATAGTTTATTTTACAAACTTACATCTCACAATACAAACGATAAATAAATTTGAACTGGATGAACTTATTTATAAATTCCATCTTAATTAGGTGAAAAAAAATTGAACTATGTTCATAGCGAAATTTAACCATTGAAACTCTCTATTCAATGATTTTATCCCATCTAGATGGAATGAAATTTTAGTAGTGTGTCTAGATGGTATTTGGCCATACCATCGAGTGAAACTTTATGACAGAAACTATACTGGAAGGGTTTCAACCCATTCTAAAACAAATCAAAATGACTAAATTTAAAATAATAATAGTAATGATCTTTACTAGTCATCACTAATTCATTATGTGTTCTTTATAAAACTGACAGATAAAGTGACTAGTTCATTTTTAAGACCAATGTGAAAGGCGATAGCATGAAATCTATCATCAAGCTACTAAGAAGAAGCATGTAATTAATAGATAATCATTACTTCTCAAGAAAGGTGATAGGTCTCTCATCCCAACATAGATGGAGGTTAAGCTAGACGAGCAATTTACACTAATATGTATCTAACCACCACATATATATACAATTTATAAGCAAATTACAAATGTTTCATTTAGCATGTCAACTAAACATTGGAAGCTTAAATTGAAGCAGTGATTGGATGTTTAAGATAATGGTTGAATATTTCTTCAATATTGTGTTCTTTTGTAAGGATGATTGTGAGTTTGTCTTGTAGAATGACCCCTGGTTCATGGGAGTGGGAGGATTGACCCTCAAGTGATCGTCACTTGATCCTAACCCCAAATCCCTCGTCAACTAAAAATACCAATATGGATGACACTCGTGATATCCCTCGAGAAGTTTCAAAACACAATACTATAACCATTTTAAATCCTTTATTTTCATTAGATCCGCTAAGGTAAGGTCCTTCAAGGTATACCACAGTTAAAATGAGAGGGTTATCTGTCTGTATGGATGAATGGGTAATTGCTGGCTCGTTTTCTTGCTACTCATGCTGTTGAGCCAACCCATAGTACATGCAACATAACCCACCTCGGGAATTGGAAAATAAAAACCAACCTAAACAAATAGGATCCTAATAACCCATAATGGAAATTCCACAAAATGTCAACCGGAAGATACCCACATCTAAAAAATGATGAACAAAAAAAACAACCCAACCCCTATTTCCCATTTCATATAAATACCAAAAAATTGGATTTCATGGAAGTAATATTAGAGATGTTGAGGACTAACCTATTTATTTGAGAAATGGGGACAAACGCCATAATCCCTCTCCCCTCTGTCACCTTAATAGTAAATTTTTCGATCCTCAACTCTTTCATCGCGGCCATGGTAGTGCGAGCTGCTGGGATTTGGAAGCTACCATTGCCATTTTGCTTGCTATGTAATCCATAGCCATTGGATGATTGCATGGAACATAGCCATTGGATGATTGCGTGGAACACTGTGTTGTAAATATACCAATGATCAGGTTCATATAGAGATGTAAGTCTGAAACCCTAAATATTGAGTGTCAAATAAATAAAATAGAGCATTCGAAATGAACTTGAATATTTTTAAATTTGACGTGTTCCCATATTTTTTATGGCTTATGTGCTGTTGGAAGGAATTTTTGGGATAAGTTAGCTGCACAACATCATGGATGCTAAGCAAGGTTAAAGATGACGTGGAACATCGAAAATGACGCCCAGGTCGGGATTAATATTAGTTTATGTATTTTGGTCATATTTTGTAGTTTTGGACCACATTATGTAGATTGTGGTCATTGTTTTGTAGTTTATATTAAGAAGTAGGTAGAAACTTGGTGAAGTGGACCATGAATGTAAAGGGGCAAGATGATAAGTAGATGTAGAATTGCAGGTGTAAAGGGGCTTAATACGCTGGAGAGTGAATCTGTGTATGCGATCAAGGAACTATTTTAAATAATCTGTTTTTTGTTGCAAAGGCTAATATGACATGACAAAGATTGAGCAAAGTCATTGTGTCTCTTCCTGTTTTCTGCGATCCAAATGTTAATGCAATGTGTATTTGTGATATGGATATGTGAATGATGTGATGTTTCTCTGCTTTAGAAGACAATATAATGCTAGATCTTTCTGCACATCAATCCTTTGGTAAGATTCAGTTATGTTAATGCGATATAGTGAATAATGATGTAATTTTGTTAAATGCATAACCTGAATGATTAGATCTATGGAATGATGCCATGTTAAGACACTAAGAAGATGCACATGGTTCTCCTTCATTATGTAGAAACTTGGTCTCGACAGTCTCTTCCTCGAACATCTCGAGTGAGACTTCATCTTCTCTGCAGTTGTTGTCGAATGGGGTAAAACCTGTCTAGGCCAGTGCTCAAGGAGATCACGATGGTTTGGGTGTCTACAGAGAAAGAACCCCTATTGACTGAGCCTTGTTGCAACATGTGCAAGGATCTCATAGATGCTAAAAAAACATCTTTATTTTAGAAGAAATAGATACATACACCATAATCCCTCTTCTTTGTAGGAATATCATAGATTCCCAGGAAAACCTCTTTATTTCTAAGGAAACTCACACACACCATAATCCCTCTCCCCTTCATCAAGTTCTTAAAAAGTTGACTCTTTTGATACGACCATGGATCATTTCTTCAGCTTTGGAAGTCGCCATTAGTAGCCTTCTTTCTATATAAGGGACCACGATGATTAGCAGGTGGATGATCATTACCTCAAACCCTACAACGTTCAATCTCAACTTATAATAAATGAACACGAAGCAACTAATGAAATGGAACAACCATATTTTCTCTTTTTAACCAAATTAAAACCATTTGTAAACCCTCTTTTCTCGCCTTCAAGACAAAAAACTTAAATAGTCGAATAAAAAACCAAAATAGTGGGTGAGTAACGAGGCAACATGGGTTTTGTCTTAAAGAAATTTCTTAAAAGACAAAAAGTCAAATAAAAAAGCAAAAATAGTGGGTAAGTAACGAGGAACATGGGTTTTGTCTTAAAGAAATGTCTTAAAAAACATGCACATGTAGTAGTGTTGGAATCGAGTTTGAAATTGCCTCCATCACAGTGCTAGTATATGGCATTCAATTTCATCCAAAAAAATCTTCTGTTCATCATTTCCTTATATCTTCTTAGTGGATCTTTGATTATCTTAACAAGTTTTTGTGTATATTATTTGTGGATATTATTTGTCGCAGGGAAAATAAAGTTTAATTATGGGGGCGAGCCATAACAAGTCAACAACTACGAAGTTTCCTTGTGTTTAATACAAGGTTTAATGGAGCCATGTTGTAGTATCGTTACTTATTCCTCTATGAGGCTACAGATACATGACATCCATAACTTCCAAGTCTCCATCAATCCTCTCATAAAGTTAGCCATTCATGTCTCCATGATCTATTCATCGATGTCTCCATGCATTGATCATCATGTGTGGAGGATTACCATCAACCAATAAAGTCTTTTAAGACTTTGCAACTAGATGAATAAACCTTACCCTTGAAATTTCCTCTTTAGAATATTCAATAAAATATACTTTAATGTTAAAATATTATAATTTAATAATAAAAAAATTTAAATAGAAATTGATATTATTCCTTACATAAAAATAAATAAAAAATATTCTATATGTTCACCAAATAAATAATTCTTATCATTAGGTTGCTTCACCATATTTATAATTTAAGTACAATGTATAATGTGTTTTATTGGCTTCTTATCGTTAGGTTGCTTCACCACATTTATAAGTTAAGTACAATGTATAATGTGTTTTATTGGCTTCACTCATTCTCTCCATAAATAAATAAAAATACATTAAGACCATATAATTCTCATGGTTTGGTTAGTTTTTAATACAGGTAGACTCATTATCTCTCGACATAAATAAATAAAAATACATCATAACCATATAATTCTCATACAGATGCATGAGAATATGAGAAGTATTTTATTTGCTCTTGAATCTCTCTTTACATAAATACATAATTTCACCGTTAGAAAAGTATTATATTTTAATAATAGAACGTTTAATTTCAAATATAATACTATTCTTCACATAAATAAGTAATATATATGAGCACTAGATAGTTCTCACCATTGGGTTAGATGCATATAATAGGTGTTTTATTTGGTCCACTCATTCTCCGTTACATAGATAAAATACGTGAGGGCCAAATAATTCGCATAAATAAATAAAATCCACTAGGACGAAGTAATTCTCCTGATGATACACTGAATATGAGAAGTCTTTTATTTTCTCCACATTCTCTCCTTACATAAATACATACCAAAATTCTTTTGTTTGCTTCACTTTTTCATCCTGGTTCGACAAGGGATGCATTTATCCAGTCAGCCCTTAGAGATGAAGAAGGGAAATATAAATAAATGTCTTTTGATTTACAGGTATAAATTAGTCAAATCTTTCCACCAAAAAAAATGCAAAAAACAAATATTGTTTTTCAGCGCTTGTTGTGACAGCATACATGTATCTTATGGAAGGGCCTAAGTCAAGTGAATCCTTGTAACTCACTGTATTTCTAAATCTCAACACTCCTTTTAAATTGAACCAGAATACCAAAATAAGTTTATTAATGGCTAGATTTGAGAAATTTATAGGTACATGTAATTAAGTGGTTGGGGCTATAAAATTTGTTGTCTTTACATTTTCCATGCTGATGCACGCCACTACCCTGTTTATTGTCTTACCAAAAGGCATGATAATGAGGAGGAAGACCTAAAAGTATGGACTTCACCTTCAAAGAATGCCTCACAATCACATTGGTAAGGACTCGTGATAAGAAGATCAGAACCATCCAATGTGTCAAATCTCACTTGATAATATTAATTAAAGACTTATAACATAAATTTAATATAAGACTTATAGTTGTATCTTACTCTTTGAGTATTGACACATTTAATATTTTATGGTTGTCTTTGGGCCTTGGCCCAATTCGTATTATAAGGTGAGGATGTGCAGGCATAATAATCCTTAGTTATGACTATGAGATGAGTATTTAAATAGAAGGGGATGTAAAGAGAAGAGAAATTTATATGGATGGATAATTTCAAAAGTTGCACTTCTTTTGATATTTCAATTTTAAACGCTGGATGCAAGTATTTTTTTGGTTTCACACATGTTTATAATTTTCAGGTAGTTATATATAAGTGTATTCTATAAATATATTTGGGAAGGTTTTATAATGTTACCAATGTAAATTGGTTTATATGAATTGAGAAGAATTATATATTTTTAGGTCTAAATGGTTATGACTGTAATAATTTGAAGAAATGTTTGTTAAAAAAAAGAATAATCTCTTTCTATACATGATATATCTATAACTATAGTTAATATTTTGTTTTAGGCCTAAGCACACCTCTCTCTCCCATATTGTCATCTTTTAGACTAATAAAAGAAAAAAATGTAAAAAAAAAATATATATAGCTAATGCGGTAAATACTCGCAAATGAGGCGTTAGGGTGGGTGACGGGGCTCAGTGACTACCGCAATGCCACTATGCTAGATGGCAGGTGATGGTTCATTGCTAGGATAAGTAGAGATAAAAGCAAGGGTATACAAGATAGGAGCTAGCAACACATTCGATTCACGAGAAGATAAATTCATGATCAACTACACTGATAAAACAATTATGATTCTCTATCAAGAATTATGGTGCTTCCAAGACTAATGGTCCTTCCTACTATGCTGACCCAATTAGGAATTATCTAGAACCCGTTGTGATTAATAGATACATAAACAATCCCGTTCTGATTGTGTTAGGAGAAACTCAACTCTCGAGCATAGGGGTAAAGTGTTCTAGGTTATCACTAGATGACGCTTGGTGTTGGGAGTATTGTGTTTTCTATGATTTCATGCACAATACAATTATAGTAATGGCTATTATTAACATAGATAATGACTCCCGTGGGTGGGGAGGCACAGCAAGTGGAATTGTTGAAATTGGTTGTAAATGGAAGGTCTCATGTTCAAATCCCCCCAAGTTTACCCGTGCGCCATGGTTCGGGCTGTGTGGATGCACCTAGGGGTGTAGTGGTAGCGGGATTGGATCCTTGGACCCCTGTCACGCGAGTACCAACCGATCCCGAGTTGCCGATTCTCCTAGTTACCCAAAAAAAAACAGATCATGACAACAAGAAAAATAGAGAAAGTTATAAGTAAGGTACATAGACCAAGGTCATGTGGGAAGTGGCAGAAGTCGAGGAGATGTACTAAAAGTATACCGCAACAAAGGCTGCGAAAACCCTTAGCAGAAGCATGGACAAAAACAAAGGAAAACTATGTCCTTTTCTTAGAGTGCATTGTATTTTAAACGAAACCCTAGGTTTAAAAGCTTGTTGGACTCGATCTTTGGAAACTAAGTACTAACGAACCTTGACTCTATTAAGGTAAATGAAGTTGCTTATGACTTAAGCCATGAATATTACTTGTGAAAAGCATAATGAAGTTATGTTGTAGCTACATAAGGTTTAAGAAAAAGTCATGAAATTGGACATGGAAATGAACTCGATTCTAAAGACGAACAACTACCACTATTCCAAAAGTACTCTCAATTTCTGTGTAAAATGATGAAACAAACAGTTAATTTAATAATAGGTTTTTTGGGTTTCTAAATAAGTTGCATATTGTTTCTATATTGTTGTCTTTAAACAACCTGAGCTCTAACCAATTAACATAGACATTATTAGAATAGATCTCTTTTAATGATATTTTTATCTTCTTTAGGTGGTATAATTTTACCAGAACTACATTTTAAATACAATATACATAAATAATTCCAATACATTTTGATTTTTATTAAAAATAACTAAACATCTCTTAATAAAAAGATTATAACTTCTTTTTTAAATATTTATACCAAATTGAAAATATATTTGTAAGACATACTCAATAATACTCACTCACGAATTTTAAATTATTTGGCAATAAAAAGTAAAACATAAACCAACTATAATAAAAATCAATCAATCCTCGTTAGAATTAAGTACAACTATTATGTTTTTATATGCATGTGAAAGCTTAATATATGTAAAGTTAAAATGTTGCACCAAGAAATAGCAATTTATATCTAAATAAAAACATATAAAAGTATGACAAAATGTATATTATAAAGTAACACAATAAAATTAACAAATATATATATATATATAACTTCAACAATAATTTTAATAGAATATATGAAATCTTCTAATATTTTCATTTACATGGTCTCATGCCCACAAATGATCATACTTGTCAGAAAGTGGCTAGTTTATTAACCCATGGATTTAAAAGCCTTCTCGCCAATGAGAGTACCTACAGTACTTTAACATATTTGATAATCTCGCTATCTTTTCACATCTACTATGATTTCAACGGGTGGTCTCTTCATTTCTCCGATTCGTCATCCTCGTACATTTTATATATTGAAAGGGTGACCTTTTCCTTTGTGGATTCCTCATCTTCCATCGTCACGTCCTAATCTTGAGGAATAATATTATTGTTAGGCACATTGTCATCCTCGGTTTTCATATCTTGTGCTTTACCCCAAAGTGCACAATAAAGTCCCGCAACGATCAAGAATGCTCCGACCACACTGCACAGTTTTTATTATCAATATCAAAGGAATCAAATCACATCCTGGCATACAATTCTGTTTGGAATTTTACAATATCAGCTGGCAACTCATATTAGGCTGCTGGCTAATATACAATGTTGCGTTTTAAGAGATATGGAATGGGCGTAAGATTGCAACTCACTTCATGTATTCTAACTTACCTGCCCACACGAAGATAGACATGAAGAATAATAAGCTCCAAAACTGCCGTGACAATAGTGCCAACTGGCTGGAAAAGGGCAACGAATACAGGTCCCCTTTTGCTTATACCCCAGGATAGAAAATACATCCCCAATGCAGAACCTAATACTCCCTGAAACATGCAATATATTTGCCATTATGGTGCTGTTTTTTCGATTTTTATTTCGATATTATAGTAGAGTCAATAATATATTTTTGTTGAGTGTTGTTTACCGAGTATACAACGCAAAAAAACCTAAAATTCCATCCTATAGCCCAGATATTGGACTTCTTATGCTCGCAGATTACAGCAATCACAGCAGATTCGACTGCTCCAAAGAGACTTGTGAGCGCTGTTAATGATAATTGAGCAGGATACCTCTTTAAAATAGGTGCCTGTATCCAATTCCATACAGCACTTGTTAAAAAATGTATCCAATTCCACACACCACTTGTTAAAAAATTATCAGTAGAATGACCCTAGTTGAAGGAATAGGTATAATTGGCGATATAAGGGTGGGTCATGAGCATCACCTGAAAAGCAATACATGCAGACCAGAGGACGACGCTTAAGAAGATCAAGATGACGCCAAGTAGAATATTGTGCTCGGAAATTGAAATAATTCGATGGCTTTTTATACCATGTGGTAAAGCATTAAGTGCAGGGCCTTTGTACAACGTCATGACCATTGCACCACACACACAAATTATTGTGCCAACAACCTTTGCTTTTCCTCCCATACTTTTGATATTGATTGTCTCGAGTCTAGCCCAAACAAAAGGCAAGTTGAACGAGATTCGTCAATAAATTGCATGTCAAACATCGGTCATTGCAAATCATAAATTGAATCCAAACTAGAAAACAAATGAATGTCACTAAACGATTGATTGGTACCACGTATTTCAAAAATATAAGGTCAAAATGACATAGTAATATTGATATGACAGTTTCCACCTTATCAATTTGGCTAAAATTAACTAGCTTGTCTGAGAAATGTGGCCAAAATTAACTAGTTTGCTAAACAGGTATTAATGCAGTAGCAAAGCCTTTGAATCTCAAGTAGCTTGAGATCCAAAGGCTTGCTGGGTAGCAGCCTTAGCATTAAAACCTAAGCAGTAGTTCTGGCATTAAAGCCTAGAAAGAAGCCTAAGAAACAGATTGATTATTGGTGGCCTAGCACTGTGGCCATTGCAAACGTTAAAAAGGGTACTAGATTAAATGCAGCTAAACCAGTAGAGATCTAGATTAATTGAATCCAAAATAGAAAAAATAGAAAACAAATGAATGTGACTAAACGATTGATTGGTACTACCTATTCCAAAAAATTAGGTTTACATGACTTAGTAATGTTTACATGACATAGTAATATTGATATGACAGTTTCTACCTTAGCAATGTGGCCATTGCAAACGTTAAAACGGGTACTAGATTAAATGCTGCTGCACCAAACGTAGAAGAAGTGTAGTACATTCCTGGAAACATGCAATTCTGAGCTATCGCGATTCTGTAACATGACATTCATCACCAAATAGATTTAATATTGCAACGTTAAGTTTACGATATGAGCCAACGCATAATAGAAAACCTACTCTATGCTTACCCACTTCCAAGCAAGAAAATTTGAAATACGAGAGGCCATGTCAAAGGTGGGCGTTTCTTACTGCAAGATAAAATAAAATCAGCTCTATCTGCTGTTCACTTGTCCTCCAATTCGATAGTAATCTGTTTATGTCGTATGTAAAAGACTGATATCGTTGGAAAAACTTCAATGAAGATCTAAACATAGAAATAAGAATGAGTACACAATACCTCTCTAAAATGTAAGCGAAAGGAGCGATTGTTAATGATGCAAGAGCCAGTCTGTATGTCACGAAAACAAAGCTATTCATTCCATTTATTAAAGCAGATCTGACGATGACATACATACCACCAACTACTCCTTGAACCATAATCTGAGAAAGATGGGGTTTAAATTTCTCAAATTTCTCTAAAAAAACCATTTTAATAATACTATGTCCAATCGACCTAGTGGAACTCTTAAACGTCAAGAAGATCACTTGAGCAGCCTTCTAATACCCACTGAACACTGCTGTAGTATGCCTTATTATACACTTACAATAAGGTTCAGGAATGAAACACTTATTACTTTCTAAATAGAGTTCGAAGTAGACAATCGAATAATCTTTATAGAGCGGATTGAAATTATTTAGTGCAACTCATCGTAAAATGCCGTATGCACAGAATTATTTAGTTACACGAGGAAATATCTCTAACTTACAGAGCACGCTATGAATTCGAATTTCTGTTTTTAAGAATAAAATACCTTAAAAACCTCTTTTGGGCTATATATTTTGCAGCATAGTTTTTGCTTTAATGTATACGTTACTTTGATGGAATGCTTAACTTTATGCTTTATTTTTTTGTAATTTTAATATAAGATTGTAGATGTTGGATATTTTTTTCACTTTTGCCTTGATCTCTAGGTTTGTACTCGGTAGTATACAAACATACAATATTCCTTTTGAAAAGTAGAAATCATTATGAATTGGTACGAGAGTCGATATATTTTGGGCCGGTATTAAAGTTAGTTTTAAGATAGAGTTTTTGTCTAGGGCTTGTTAAGTCGTTAAGTGGAGTTAGGTGTGAAATATTTTTTTTTAATCATAGTTATAAGTTCGATTTTTTTATTTTTTTTAATTCATTTTGGATTATGATATTTTTTTAGGGTCAAAGTTGTAATAAATTTTAATTTTAATTTTAAAGTATCTTTATACTTATTTATTTGTTTTTGTTTAAGGTTTTAATGTCTTGATTATGGATAAAAAGTATTATATGTTTCATTTTAAAATTAAAATTTATATGATATATTTATCATTACTTATTTATAATATTTAATTATATAAATTTTTTAATCTATGATTGAAATAGTTATTTTTGAAGAAATGAATATTGAATTAATTTATGTTTTTACAAAATCAATTGTTATAATATTTTTTTCTTAATTTTATTTTATAATAAATATATATTTATATTAGTTTCTTATTTTATATTATGGTGAACAATGTTACTTAAATTTTTTTTTTCATTGACAGAGTTCAATTCTACTATTTAAACATAGAATTGCACTTATTGAAGATACACCCCTTTCAACCCAAATATAATAAAATAACTAAAATACAATCTACACAAAGATTTACCAATATAACATTAAATACTATCTAAACAACATTATATATGATAAAATAAAATAAAAAAATATATTAATGATATTATTTATAATAGTTCTAAATACATTATTATAAATTAGACATATACATTCTAAAACATTAACATAATCATTTTAATTTGGTCTATCAGCTTGTCTAGATTCTAAGTGGCTCTTGAAACTCCGATACGACAATAAAAAACTCTTTCACTTTTGTCTGCAACCTTTTTATATAGTACTTCTGAAATAAAATAAAGAATTTAGTACTTTAATTATATAAAATAAACCTTATTATGAATACCGATATTTGTGATGCTACAGAATGATTTCAAGTAATATTTCGCGAGTTCTCCATAACTACCACTGACTCATTAAAAATAATTAAAAGTATTTTTTAAGTAGTTACCTTGATACGCACGTTAATATGTTAGAATTTTGGGATGCTCCATAATGATTTCAAGGAATATTTCGCGAGTTCTACATAACTAGCACTAACTCATATTAAAAATAATTTTTTGTAATTTAAGGTAGTTATCTTTATAGGTGTATTAATATTTTAGAATTTTTGGGTAGTTATTGTGACAGACATATTAATATTTTAGAATGTGAAGATGGATTATCATTTTGTTTTTATATTTATGAATATGCATGAGATAAGTGTTCTATGTATATTGATTTTATGACATACTTAGAAAATCAAAATAAACAATGATAAAAAAATTAAAAAATAACTAAGAGTTGATGAATAGACAACTTGTAACTAATACATGGATAACTAGTAGTTCATAAATGTATAACCAATAATCCATGCCAAAAAACTAGAATAATATAAGATAAAAAAACAATATAAAAAACAATTAATTATTAATAAATGAATAACTACTAGTTATATAGATAACTAGTAGTTGATAAATGTATAACAAATAGCTCATGCACGAACACAAATATCATAGTTCACACATAAACAAGATATGATTTCATGGTCTATAGTATTTAATTAGTGGTTTCCAAAAATAAAAGGAATTGATTAATATTTCATTTCTTTATAATAATTTTCGTTAATAATAATATCAATAACATATTTTCTATATTAATAATTAATTTTTAAATTAAAATATTATTTACATCTTATTAAGATTAAAAGATATTTAATATATATATAAACTCTATTAAGTATGGATATGTTTAAAAAAAAAACTTAAATCACTATTATAGTTTTGATGGGATTGTGGTTTTAATATTTTTAACTAATGTCTCATAAATAACTGAGGACTTAGGCTTCACTCTTTTTCCTATATGAAAAAATTAGAAACTAGGTAGGACACGTATTTGTGTAACTTGAGGTCGATTCTTATTTATTGCCATTATAATCTCTAACGATGTCCTTGCTAAGCATGTGTGAACAAAAGGTTGTTTTAAATTTGAACCAACATTAGAAAGATTTTTTTTAACAATATTGCTAACAATATGATGGATTGAGTTCTTAAGAAATTTTTTAAATAATAATTTTTTTATATGTAATATCTCAAAACAAAGTTGTTTATTTTTATGTTTATTTGTTTAAATTTGTTTAATTAGTGTTCAACAATAAGTTATAGACAATTTTAAATTGTTATGTTGGTGTTGAGGAGGAAGCTCTAGAGCATCAAAACTATTGTTAAAGTTGGTGTTGAGCAGTCAACTCTGGAGTACTGAGACTATTGTTAAATTTGGTTCTCACAAACTTGTAATTTTCATATATAAAAAATCGGTTTACTAATCTTGCTTGTCGCAACATATTTTACATCGTTGTAATACATTTTTACCCATTTTCATGGATAAAATTAACTAGAACTTTTAAAAGTTTGGGTGACAGGATTATCATCCATTCGATGTTGAGTCCATTTAACGACAACTTGGTCTCATCCCTTGCCAAAGTGATGCTAATGTTTTGAATGATGGAGTTTTCTTATCTAAGAATTAAAATTCCTACACTTGGACATTTAGTCCCAAGCTATACTTGTTATGCATAGGATATTTGTTTGAGCTTAGGTTTAAACCCACCCTACAATAGATTTTTTGGGCATAAGTTGGCATATACAAACTATTTAACTCCTTGTAGCTTGTATGCGAAGTTGGTTTTAGTTTTGTGGCAACCATGTTATAAGTTTTAAGCCATGGTATGGCTTACAACCTTGGGAGGAAGAAGGTGTAGGCTACCTGCAAGGTTTAAATGCGGTTTTAGGTGACATTCATAAACACTGGCTGTGAGTTGAAAACACAACCAAGCATTTTTATTTGACATGGCTGCTATGCATGCGTTATGGGGAGAGGCTTGATCATGAACCTCCACTTGTCCTTGATCTGATTAAAGAGGTATTGTAGGGATTTTAACGTTGCATTCAAACTGTCGTTAGGTATTTTGTCTAGTTTAATGTAATGGTGGTTGGAGGTTTTTTCTCAACGGCTTAATAGTGATGTGTTGCCACCAGGATTTCGCTTCGAGGTCTGCAATAGTTGTTTTTGTTTGCAACAATGCGATTTTGAGTCGTTTAAAGGTTTTTTGTTAGTGTTAATGGATGGGTGGTTTCCATTTCTCTTCTACACATCCTCGTTCATTGTTTTTCTCATCGTATGGATAAGTGGAGACTCAGATTGTTTGTCTACCCATTCGGGAAAAGGATTTCAAAGTATGCAATGTTTATTAATAGGTATGAAATTGTATATTTCATAAGTTCAATACTTTAATGGGGTCTGTAAGTTTTAAACAAAGTTAACTTAGTTTGTTCTTTCTTGTGTAGGGAATGGAAAGGGGAGGGGAGCTAGTAGAAGCAAACCCCTCACCCTTTGCACATGATCTGAAGGTATAACATCGATCTATGCACTCATTAAATTGAAAATTGATTTCGTTTCAAAATTAAAGAGAGGTCTTAAAAACACGACTCTCTTTTTGCCAGGAGACACCAAGGTGCCAACACAAGGATGCCCTGAGGCTTAGGATAAACCTAGCATTTCCTTTATGACCTCAATCCCTTAAACTAGGTAAAGTTTGTGTTTAAGTTAGTAAGCTTATTACAATTTTTATAATGATAATATCAGATAGGGTTTAACAATTGAACAACAATGTAGGTACAATATTGGTGTATGGCCATATGAGAGTGGTGATGGAATGACCTCATCTCAAGTCTTGTCCTTCTTCCTTGTGGCGAGGAACCATATCCTAGACAATGTATTTATTAGAAAAAATTATAAATTAAAATCCTACATTTTATACTAATGTTAGCAGTTTATTTTTTTATATGCATGAGCACACTCGTGTGGATCAAACATTCAACATGCGGATGAATACAAGAATTTTCAAGGTATGAATCCACTTGATTGTATATGGGTTGACTAAGGTTACTCTGAATTTGATATAAAGGGAAAGGAGCGGCTTCATAACCTCTATCGCTCAAGATAAGCTCGGTTTTGATTAATAGTAGTTGGATTTGTTCTTTGATTTGGGGATTTTTGGTGATGACTATAGAATGGTTCAAAGATTGGCATATCACCATCATATATTTTTCAATTGTAATTGGTTGTTGACATGATTGGATGATTGGTAACCAACCATCATATATTTTACTATTTGTATTTAACTGAATATAAAGAAATTTAGATATGACTCTCATTGAGTTGATAATCTTAACTCTAAGATTATAATTCCTAGATATTAACTCAATTTGATTGTGTCTGCATTTGGAACATCCAGATCTGTAACTAGATGCTTTAATTGTTAATTAAATGTTTGTAACTATTTGATCGAACTTGATCTCTTGGTTTTGTTTTAATTTCTTATTTCACTTCGATCTCTCCAATTCCTTAGCATGGAAATCCAATGACTAGTAGAAGTATATGTTAATCAAATTTAAAACAGAGTTAAACTCTGTGTAGAATGCTTCCATCTCCTAGAGGAATGTGATTGGTTTAATTTACTTAGATATGTTATTATATTAAAAATATAAACATTTTCAATATAAGCATTTTCGATGGTATATAATTTAAATCCTCTTGGAACTTCCTATTAAGTCTAATATTTATACAATATAGGGTTTTGAGTTGAATTTTATGTATTTTATCACTGGGAAACATCCTAGAGAAGATTGGTTTACCATTAAAATTTCTGCATTTTGCACAAAGTAATTAACTAATAAGAAATTATAAACTAAAAATGTATAATTAAATGAGATAAAAAGAATTGATACACAATACAAATTCTTAGTTTATAATGCACTTAAAATTCAAATCTACTTTCATATGTAAACACCAATACAAAAACTAGTCAATAAATTTAGTAAGGAACCTACGACCAGTGCCAGGAAAATAGAACTAAAGCTACCATTCCTCCCAACTAACTCCTAGAGCAGCCAAAAATTACTTGCTCCAGAACCCTCAAGCCTATTTCATGAATGTAAAGGGAAAATTATGATCACTACACCATCTCTTTGCATCAATAGATTATTTCCCCATCCATCGTTAGCCTCCTCCTTTTTTGATGGACATACTATTTTATAATATTTTGCTTAGGACTTGGCCATTTATGAGTCTCGTGCCCTTTAGGGGTCCACAAGGTGTCTTGACCTCATTTTGGGGAATATGCCTCCTACATCACGTGAGTTGTCACTCAACAATTTTTTCCATCTCTCATTTCCCCTTATACGTTAGTAAACACTCTTTTAACAACTACTTCAATTTTGATTCCTCTCAATATTTTAATTATTCAAATAATAATAATCCATTACATTTATTTTGACTTTATTGTCAAAATATTTTATTTTAAATAAATATTCAAAGCATAAGAAACAAAGTAATTATTAGTGGTATTACATACACCTCCCCTTAGAGAATAACATTGTCCTCATTGTTATCATTTCTTTGTCATTTTTATTCTTCCATTATTTTTTCTTGGAATAGAATTGGATATGCCTCCTGCATATTACTTTTTAATTCCTGAGTGGAATCCTATGGAATAAGGTGCTTCCATTGCACATTGACTTGTATTATGGTATGGTTCTGGATTAATAGTTCTCTCATGTCGAGAATACGTTATGGTTCCACTTGAAATTATCCTTCGAGTTCCACCTGTATACAATTCCAGTCAATCACATGAGTTAGTAGCATCATGACCGTATTTCTTTAAAATTTAAACATGAAAAAGATTATGTACCTTTATTGTAGGTAGTAATGGTAATTGATATGCCACCAGTATAATTTTTGCTAAAATTGCAAATGGTCCACCATACATGAGCACCAATTCCGAGTATTTTCCTAACCTTAAGGAGATTTTTCTTGGTATTACACTTACATAAACATGTTCTCCTACCTGGAACTCTTATGGAGCTCTTTTTAATTTAGGATAACTCTTTTTCCTATCTTGGGAAACCTTCAAATTATGTTGTACCTATTTCACTCTTAGTTCCATATCTTCAATAATTCAGGTCCTAACATTAATCTATCGACGAGACTTCTCCAACAAATTTGAGTACATGTTCATCCATATAGAATCTCGAATGGGATTAATCTAGATGAAACTTGAAAGTGATTGTTATACAAAAATTCTAGAAAGTGTAAATAATCCTATGACTTACCTAGTTTATCCATCACGTACATTCTAAGCATGTCTTCTAAAATACAATTTACTCTTTTTGTTTTTCTGTTAGTCTGAGGATGATATGAAGTCCTACAATTTAATTTTCTTCCTAATCCTTTAAATAAAGACTTCCAAAAATTTCCCGTAAATTTTTGCATCTTTATCCGAGATTATTATCATAGGTACTACATCAAACCTAGAAATTTCTTTCATAAATATATAAGCAATGTTGACATCCTTATGTGTAGACTTTACCTGTATAAAGTGAGTTCCCTTACTTAGTTTATCTACTATGACCATGCTTGAGTGCTTTTGTTTAACATTCTAAGGTAAGCGAGTTATGAAATCCATGTTGATAATTTCAATTACCATTCTGAAATAGGTAATGGATGCAATAATATGGCTGGATGATGATGCTTAGCCTTTGCCCGTTGACATTCAATACAACACATTAATATTCCACTACCTCCTTTTTCATATTAAGCCAAAAGAGATCCTTCTTTCTCATGGTAATTATTTTCTGATATCGAGGACATCCTAAATAAGGTCTTTTATGTAATTCGGCCATAA
Source organism: Pseudotsuga menziesii (assembly GCA_001517045.1). Taxonomy (NCBI): domain Eukaryota; kingdom Viridiplantae; phylum Streptophyta; class Pinopsida; order Pinales; family Pinaceae; genus Pseudotsuga; species Pseudotsuga menziesii. The sequence continues at coordinate 250,035 of LPNX010946309.1, forward strand.
TAATTAATTTAATATCCATTGAATTTGGTATATATAATATTCTTTTGTGTAATAATAACCCTCTTCTATTCAGACTAAAATCTATTTTTACTTGATTCACTTCATTTTCTGCGGCCTTTTCTTCTAGGTTTTTATACTTTTTGTCAAAATTTTCTCCATTTATAATTTTATCTTCTAAGTACGATTCATACTTGTTTCTTGCATAAGCGGAATTTACATCATGACTTAAGGCATCTACAACTTTATACTATTTTACTTTTATATGTTTTATTTCAAAATCATATTCACTTAGAAATGGTAACCACATAGCTGGCCCAGTGTTACAATTCGGCTGATAAATTAAGTATTCTAAATTTATATTATCAAAAAATAATAAGAATCTCCTTCCAATTTGATAGTGCCACCACATTTTGAGTCCATGAATGATAGCAGTTAATTCTAGATCATGAGTAGCACAATTCTTCTGATGTTCCTTTAGTGTCCTAGACTCAAAGACCATGACATAGTTTTCTTGAATTAGTAATCCACCTAGACCTTCTTTACATGCCTATGTACATACAAAAAAATCATTAAATGGATCAATATTTTTTAAAATAGGGGTTTTTGTTAACAAGTGTTTTAATTTATTAAAACTCTCTATTCATTTTTTGTTCCAATCAAATTTGTTACCTTTCTTTTGTAATGAAGTCATAGAGAATGCTATCTTAAAAAATCCTTCATTGAATTTATGGTAGTAGGAAGTAATCCCCATAAATGATCTTATACAAGTTACATTCTTTGGAACATCCCATTCAATGATAGCTTTAATTTTATTAGGATTTACATATATCCCATCCTTAGACACCACATGTTCTTGATACTAGATCTTGTCCTTGAAAAAGCCACACTTGCTAAACTTAGAAAATAATTGTGATTCTCTTAACACTTGTAAGATTATTTTTAAGTGTTCTTTGTGCTCTTGTTTACTTTTAGAATAGATTAATATCTTGTAAATAAATATGAATACAAATTTATCAAAGTATTTACTTGATATATTATTCATTAAGCACATAAAATGTAACATCCCCATTCTACCTCAGCTCGAAAACATGTATTGTAAGTAAAATAGGAACTATAAGTACCCGTTCTAACCTCGTGAAAATTTTGGATGAAATTGATAGGGTTAGGGGACTGAAAACTGACACGACTAAGAACGATTGGGGATGAATCCACTAGGGGGTAAGTTGAAATGACGATTGGACCTTTGGGAACTCGAAGAAGAATGATGGTTCCCTTCACGGCCTAAACCCTTAGATGTCATCTTAGGTTGAAGTAAGTCGGGAATAAGCTTATTTCAGTGTTAAATAGAAGGTCGAAACGACTCACTTTTGGCATCTAGTGCCAAGGAGACCTCCACAGAACTTTCAATAAGAAGCTTGAAACTGTCTCTTGAAATAATTACGGTGAGTAATATTCCTCTTTCCCTAAAGGTTTAAGTAAGATGAATTATTCTAAAAAAAATATGAAAAAAGGGTATTTTAACACATGAAGTAAAGCCACATATTTGTTGTACATAAACACACTTTCAAAGGTTTTTTTTTTTTATATATACATACATATAGAGCTTCCTTGTTAAAAGATATTGAAGGAAAATAGTTATAAAACACCCATATTAAAGATATCTATATCAATACATATATACTTATATATATAATAGATATATTAAAGGTGTGTGTATATATATATCAAGAATCCTTTAAGGGTTTGCAAACTAAGAAATGGGATGAACTACCTACGGTTAAGAATAGTTATCTTCCACACCAAATTTAAAAAGGTGATATACCTTTGATTGAATTACATTTCCGAGAAAGCTTATATTATATTTATTAGAGTCATCTTCGACTCAACTTAAAAAGAAAAGGAAAAAGCGAGAAAAAAGAAATCTCTATATTAAGATAAGAATGAAAAATAATACCCCCCCCAAAAAAAGAATGTGTCCGTTGGGCTCTTTATTTCACCCGGTGAAAGAGGAAATCTGCCTCCCTTAATCAATGAAATTTTGGTACACTCGTGGTTAATTAATTTTGACACAAGCTCACCTGCCATGAGAGGGAGGAGGAAATGGCACTTACCTTCCAGGAAATTGAGGAGAAAATGGAGTAATGACCAGCATGCCCATTCGCATGTGCCTTCTCATGGCTGCGTGGGGTTTTATAGGGAGAGATGCACGTTGATAGGATGGGGGGGAAATGGAGCCGGATATGGAGAGTATGTCTTAGAGTTGGCCTCTGCACATTCATAGCTTTGGAAGGACCCAAGATATCATTGGAAAGATCCAAGATATCAGCGTTCCGAATCCTATTGTATGTGTGTATTGATGTTGAGGAAAGGGGTTGTGCCTTAACCTCTGTGTCTTTAGGAACCCACTGAATGACTCTACCGTTATGAATCTTACCTTGTATTTTATCAAACTTTATTTATTATCAAAAAGGGATTAATGAACTCCTGCGTCTTAGATGGATTTTATTTTTCATTTCTATTTTATAAATCGTTTGGGGCATTTTTCTTGGATAACGCATGCATGATTGCATTGTGTTTTGGGGGCCTGCATTGTTTAAGTGTAAAGTGAAGAGCCTGGAAGCATACCTTTGGCAAGAATTTGTTTGCAACCCAAGGACCGTGCGTAGTTAGTCTAGGTCTACGAGTTTGATATACGTTTTATTCTGCTATCACTCGGTTGCTGTTAATATTTTCTACCTTTTCATTGTGTTCCAACTCTGCTATTTGCTGAGTTATACTCCACGTTTATGTTAAGAAGGTTGTGTTTCTCTCTTATCGCATCAGCAACCTCCATCCATCAACTGGATGTTGTAGAAATTTTAGATTTTCTGCCTGGACACTGGAATAATTCTCTTACTGCATTTAAAATCACATTTTTGAAAATCCTAGTAGGTTCACTACTGCTTGTGTGAAGATCGATTTATGCTTGAGAGGCCTCCGATCTGTAAGCTGGAATCTCAATAAGATGGGTGTGTGAGAGCTAAGACTCCAAGCTCACACCTAAGAGCTGTGAAATTTTGATAGAACTAAAAACCCTTTCTACAAAAACTTATAGTGGTAAATATCCATGCCCTCACTCACCAGTGTGTAGCATGGTAGCTGGGATGAACCAACGAATGTTGAGAAGTTGAATTGAAGCTGAAGACTCATGCTCTCATTCCATTAGAGGAAATTTGAGGTCTGAAATGGGGCTCCTAAGGAAAATAATAAAATAATTGTTAAAATAATAAAATAATGCTTAAAATAATAAAATAATAGTTATTAATTTTGGATTAAGAATGAATAAAAACTACTTTTGTGATTGTATTTTCGACATATCTCCGTGTGTTTTTACTCAAACTCTGAGAAGGAGAGCTCGTTGGATGTGGAATTTAATTCTGCATCTAACGAGTACCCACACTGCATACTTTTGATGGACCCCACTACTCCAAAAACAAGAAATACTTGAAAAAATGTGATGATGACATCACCATCACATTTTTGAGGTATTTCTTGTTTTTGGGGTAGTAGGGTCAATCAAAAGTATGAAGTGTGGGTAATCGTTGGATGTGGAATTAAATTCTACATCCAACAAGCTCTCTTGCTTGAAATTTGAGTAAAAACACAAGGAGATATGTCAAAAATACGAACAAAAAAGTAGTTTTCTTTTATGACAAATATGTCAATTCAACCATTATGGTTGACTCATTTTATTGAAATTCTATTGGTTCTTGAATTACAACTTACAAAATTTATTGTTGGCGCATTTTCTTATAAGTCCCATCTTAGACCCCAAATTTTTTCTAATGAGTCGGGTGGAGGCAATATGTTTTTTTTTATTACTGCAATTACTCATTGAAAAATACAAAAGAAAAACCATAATCTCTCCCCTAAGTTTTGTGTGTGAAGTTGAACCCTATATGTTTGGAAATGTGGCATGAGAAGTTTTTTTCTTGGGAAATGTTGTTGAAGTTTCTTGAATGTCATATGATATATTGGAACTGTGAAGTTGAACCATATAGGTTTGAAAATGTTGTGTGAGCCTAGTTTTCTTCCTCTTGATATGTTATTTGAAGTTGCAACCACACATTGCATGAAGAGATTCTTGAGACTGTCCATCACATTGATTGCATAGAAAATTTAATTGTTGACGTTCAAATTTCTTCCTTTCTCTTCCATACCGCTGCAAGAAGTGCGTTTGAGGTTTGTGAGGAGCTTCCTTGGCATAAGAGGGACTTGAACGACCTACACAGTCCGAGACACCTGGTGTCATTAAGTATATTGCTACAATGCAATAACTCTACTACTGCAATAAGATTATGAAAGGTTTTCTCTAGACTACATCGGATTGTTGGAGATACAACCTACCAGTGAGGACTTCCCCCCCTCCCCCCCCACCCCCCCCCCACCATTGTGTTGCTGTAAGATATTCATAATAGAGTGGCATTGGGATTGTTAAAATAATAGTAGCCTTTATGATATGAAGAATTTGTGGGCCTAGATGTAGAAAGGCAAGGTGATCTCTAAGGAGATGCGATCTATGTTGTGTGTTTACTAAGTCTTGCGTAAGGCTTGTGTTTATTTCTTACTTTGTGCTTACATGGAAAGAAAGAAGATCGGCCATGTCTTAGTTTGGTTTGTGGCATACAACCACCGAAGTCGAGGAACTTATCGGTTTCTTTCACCCTTTGATTTTACTAGTTTGAGAAGTGGGAGAAAGAGGCTCACTATTCTTATTTACCTAAATGCTAAGAGAGTGGTAGAGCCTTCCTTCTACTAGTTATTGTGTTCTTATAATTAAATGAAAGTAGCTGATTTCTATTGTAATATGAAGTTGATAAAGGGTTTCTTCGTTATGCTTGGTCCTAGTGGATTCGTCTTCCAGCTCGGGGGTGGATCTGGGCTGGAAAACCTACACCATATAGAGCCAAATGGTTGGGAGGAAAGGTCGTAGGATGTTTTCAATTGCCATTGTCCCAATCAAATTTTGGAAAATAACTTTAATGATTGTTCTTTTTGTTAAGGAATGTATCTTATCTTGTTACCTTTTTGTTTAAGAAATGTTGTTAAGTTATTCCTTGTTTTATGATGATTTGAGGTATATTTAATATTATCTTAAGGGTGGTTGCAGAAGAAGGTTTACCAAGTTCATCGTCGCTCTTGGAGGGAATATTGGTGGGGATGTTTTTCTATAGATGTACTCATGTTACGAGTAGGAACCTTTTATTATCGAACATGTTAGAGATGAGCTAGAAGTTTTGATTACGGTTGTCAAGACTTAAATCTGTACCTCATGTATTGTAATGTAGTGATAGGTGTTTAGACATAAGGTGAATGTGGCACGTTTATACAAATGTATTATTTTATATGTTCCCTTTAGATTGGCTTCAACTTTATGATGTTCACTGAAGTAGTATTATAATGTATCCTTGCTTATGTCGTCTATTGACTAGTTCAATAATGAAGAATGGCTAGTAATTAGTGGTTCAGTGGGAGGGGTCTCCATTTTATTGTAACTGGGAACTATTGATTGTTGATTGTTGGTAATTTGCATATTGGGTAGATATCAATGTTTGTTCTACAATATTATAACTTCTATGCTTGATTTCGAGTTTGAATAAGAATTGGGTTAACAATATTGATGGGCTTAAATTTTGCATTAACAAGAAAAAAAAATTCTACACCATATGCCCAAGGATCTATGGACAAATTTCAGGTTTGTTACATATGGTATCAGAGGCAAGGTTGCAACACTCGAGCCTATTCAGGCTCAAAAGGACCCTACCAATTTTAAGGAACTAATGAACAAGTGGTTTTGAGATAACAAGAACCAACCAACTCACAGAGAGCTACAACCAGGAAACCTTAACATACACCAACATAAGCATGTATAGTTATGCAAGAGGGATTTGACAGTCTTCTGAAAATTACAACAAGATAAGTATATAAGTATCTTGTTTATTCTTTTATTACTTCCGAAGATGTTTTATGAACCCCTAAGACAATTGCTTCAAATCTATTTGAGTTGCACAAAAGTTAGCGAGGTATATGCATAGAGGAACTCTTGGTCCATGAAAACATTATGGTAATTCCTAGTATGAATATTAATGTGGAATTTTAATTGTTGAAAAGAGTTAGGGGCATATATAGTTAGGATTATGCAAGATGTATATTGTATCAAATGAATGTCAGTGGTGTTAAGGGTGCAAGTATATAAATACTAACATTATATTAAATGTGAAACACTTGTGTACAATTGGAATTTCATGTAAGACTAGGAGCATATAGCTGCATGGAATCCTATAGTTACATCGATACATGGCAGTGGAAGGGTTACGACTAAAGGACCATGGTATAATTTCATACATGCACAAATATGTTGGAAATGACTTAATTATTGTTTAGGTGTATGATTGTTTACAACTAAGAACAAATTGTTTGGATCATAGGTGGAAGATGGCTCTCAAGATTGGGTCCATAAGGAAAACATGAGGAATTAGTTTGGACAAGACTTCTAATGTTTCTCCTATATGTATGCACATCACTAGCACACAATTTTGATTATACTATAAGAATAATGTTTTGTTATTATTAAGCTATACTTGCCATCGGCATAGTTCATGAATCGATAGACTTAGAAATGGTTATGGATTCTAAGAGAATATGTTATCTTCGGTATAACTAGTAATTATTATGAAGTAAATGTGATTCTATCTTACTTACTAAATTATGAATATTCTTATCAATGAACTAGCTTGCTAAATGGGTGCTAAGTGAAGGGAGGACATGAAGGTTAAGAATGTTGTGAAGGGACTCCATGTTAGTTGCAGTAATATGACTCTTTCAATGTGTCTAGTACATATTATAGTGGGCATGTAGGAAAATCATAAGGATTGGAGTGTGCACATAAAGTACTATTGATATTTTTACACATCTTCACTAGTACGACAACATTTCCTTAAAAGTTGTTTTTTTTCCTAAGGAAAAATGAAACGAGATTACATATGAACTTGGACCTACAATGTAGCTAAGTGGATAGTAGAATGTGTTCCAAAAGGCTATTAATTGTATGGAAAGAATGCAGTAGTATAAAAGGCGGTTGCTTTTTTTATGAACAAGAGATGTTTTAAGATGTGACCTAAGGAGATGAGATGGAAAATGATGGTAAGTAGTTTGCTTTGAAGGATTGATGTTATTGGAATCAATGTTATGAAATGGTAACTAACTATCTATGGAGTTTTTGCAGGCATGGGAACTATGGCCATGAATAGAACGGGGGCTCCATGACTATAGCAAGTTAAAGGATATGAGAGAAGTCTCATGTGCATAAATTTGTTACCTATGAGGAATGTGGTGAATAAATAAAATGTACAAGAGGTACACATTTTTCCCCGGACTGGCTAGGAACCAATATGCATCCTGGGGATGCCCAAGTGGAAGAAATTCTCATTGAGACTCTTTCTGCACACATTCACACCGCGTAAGGGGACTGTCACGAGAATTGAGGCTCCGTGAAGAGAATAACCTCTAGGTGTTATGGTGTGTAGGAAAGGAGTTCCTCAGATTGGTGAAGCACCTTGAATAGCACGGATAGGAGATACGCCTGAAGAATGGTATTCTCCTCGTGTTGGGTAGCTTGGATTAGTACCCAGAGTACTGTTAGCACTTGGAGTGATTTCATGGATAGAGAACATGAGAAAAGACTAGAAAATTGCTTGCAAAGATATGGAAAAAGGTAGATGCACTGTAAGGAAATTCATTCCATGAGGTGACATGTTGACTATTTTTGAATAAAATAAATAAGTGTATTGAGACCATGGAAAATGATAAAAATAAATAGTGTTCGATTATGGGTTATACATTGCAGTCGTTGTTCACATCAGTAGACATGCAGATGTATGTATATGTTTCAGGTGGATGACCTAAAAACACTTGATACAATCGTATTAATTAGGATATGTATGGAAAGCTAAGTTGAGAGGACTGCCTCTTGAATAACTTTGATAAAAAGTGCCACTCCAAAAAAGTGACAAGAAAGACAATTTTTATGTATGCATTTGAAGTATGCATGGTTGTGATGATGTTCTAGGTAGGCCTTGTGATATCTTGCAGAGAACGGGTGAAAGAACACTACAACTTGGAATGCCAAAGCAAGCAATGAGGACATGAAGAAAAAGCAAGGACAAGGGTTGATGGATAGGTAACACCGAGGACGATGTTAATTGTAAGGGGGGGAGCATGTAACATCCCCATTCTACCTCGACTCAGAAACATGTACTATAAGTAAAATAGGCACTGCAAGTACCCATTTTAACCTCATGAAAATTTTGGATGAAATGGATAGGGTTAGGGGACTGAAAATTGACATGAGTAAGAACGATTGGGGACGAATCCACTAGGGGGTAAGTTGAAATGACGATTGTACCCTTGGGAACTCAAAGAAGAATGATGGTTCCCTTTACGGCCTAAATCCTTAGGCATCATCCTAGGTTGAAGTAAGTTGGGAATAACCTAATTTCAGTCTTAAATAGAAGGTCGAAATGACCCACTTTTGGCATCTAGTGCCAAGGAGAACTCCATGGAACTTTCAGTAAGAAGCTTGAAACTCTCTCTTAAAAGAATTATGGTGAGTAATATTCCTCTTTCCCTAAAGGTTTAGATAAGATGAATTATTCTCCAAAAATTATGAAAAAGGGTATTTTAACACATGAAGTAAAGCCACATATTTGTTGTATGTAAGCACACTTCCGAAGGTATAAATTTTTTTTTATATACATATATATAGAGATTCCTTGTTAAAAGATATTGAAGGAAAATAGTTATAAAACACCCATATTAAAGATATCTATATCAATAAACACACACACACACACACACACACACACATATATATATATATATATTAAAGGTGTGTGTGTGTGTGTGTGTATGTATATATATATATCAAGAATCTTTTAAAGGTTTGTGCAGACAAAGAAATGGGATGAACTGCCTATGGTTACAAACAATTATCTTCCACACCAAATTTAAAAAGGTGAGATACGTTTGATTGAATTACATTGCCGAGCAAGCTTATATTATATTTATTAGGGTCATCTTTGTAATATCCCGAATTTTGGACCTACCATTTATAGGAATGAGCCTATTGATCATGATGATTATATTGATGTTTTATTTTTATGTTGGGTCAAAGACCCCAATGCATATGAACATGATGATTTGATTTGTATATTGGGCATAAGCCAGTTTTTGATGATATATATGTTGGTTGTGTTGGGCATGGACACTGAAGCACATGATTGATGAAATGTTTTTTGTTGGGCGTGGACCCTAAAGCACATGATCGATGAGATGTTTTGTGTTGAGAAAGAGGCTTTGGAGCACATGAGTAATTACATTTGTGTTGAACATAAAGCTCTAGAACACATGAAAATATAATTCGAAATGTTGGGCATAAGCTCTGGAGCATTCCATGTTGATGTTGAGCATAAGCTCTGGAGCATTGGATCCTTGGCCATTGTATCCCTAGGTGTATTGTACAAGTACATTTTAGCATTTAGTGTTGAGAGAGAGCTCTGGATTTACACTATGTTTGTAAGTCCCTATTATAAGCGTTAAGTATGGGCTCTGGTAAGCGCTAGGGGTTACTGAAAAGATTAAAATCACCTCCAAGTGAAAATGACTCGAGAATAATATTGATCTCATCATACTTATTTTTAAGTGATTAAATGAAATTTCAAATTCATGTATTCTCACCAGGTACTAAAGAACTACCACATTATACGAGGGAAATCCAACATGCAAGGATGTTTAGAGTTTCATAGCCTAGTAGACCTAAGCCATCTATCTAATTGACCTTCATGAAGAAGTGTCTTTAAGTCTAAGGATCATAATACATGATGCCTAAAGACAAATGTTAACAAGTATTATAATACTATGTATTTTATACATAGTATGTATAAAGAATTAATTATGATTAATTATATAATTGAATAAAGAAAGAAGAGAAGCTCCACCAATTATTATTTATTATTAAAGATTTAATAAATAGTGAAATAGCTATGAAAGATTAACTAGGAACTAGTTAAAAGTTCCTAAGTTAAGTATTGGAAAAATTACCCAAGTAATTAAAAAAAAAGGGTTAAATCAAGAAATCAAGGATTTCTTGATTTAACTACCCGTTTGACTGAAAAGTTTATCTATAAAGACTCAAGCCGAGCAAAGGCTTGGGGTTCTGATTTTTATCTAGGAGAACTATTATTCTGCATGTTTTTGCTCTCAAGTGTTTTCCTAGAGAACTTTTCCTGCAAGGAAAAGAGGATTTATTCAGAACTGATTACCAGTTAGGAAACCGTACCTTTTAGCTACTTGCATGTTGCAGTCTAGCTTGGGGGGATCCGGATTTAAACCAAGAATGGTTTTAGGTCATGGTTGGGTGGAACGTGGTAGTTCCCAAGTGATTTGGTCATAAAACAGAGGTCATATCTGCATTAAATTGTTAATGTTGGTTATTTAATTGTGCAGGTGCAACCATTGACAAAGCTTAAAATTCAGGTATGAAACCCTTGAAGGCCTATTCTATTTCTTTCCTAAAGCCTCATTACTGTTTATGTTAAGGAATTGATGCAATGTAATTTCTAACCCTAATGGTTAATTTTTATGGTTGACAATCTACTAGGGTTTGTATTTGTAATTTACTAATCATAGGCTAGAGAATTTTTATTATATGTTGTTTATGTTCAGGGTTTGTATCTTTCATAAATGTTCCTGTATTAACAAGGTTTTTATGTTAGTATTATGTTTATATTTTGTTGTCTATTTTTAATACCCTTCTGACATATTCCATTTGTCAGCAGAGGCTTTCCGTAAGCTTTAAAGAAACTAGTTCAGTAGTAAATATTTAAAATATTAATTATGCTAACTAATAACAAGTATATATTATAAACTAGATCTACTAAGAATAGATTTCATATAATAAACAAGCTAATCAAATTATTAAAGACCTTCCAAGGTGTGTTTCACATAATCATTAAAAAAAAAAATTTACATAAATGGAAACAAACATTATAATTAATCAAAGGGATATTGTGACAATCCATGTGGTACTTATCAAGACTCTACCATAAAGCCTACAGTCTTAACATCTATAAAAAAATACCATAAATTACATGCATTATATCTTTAAAGGTCCCATATAATATTCATCATAAACATCCACCTATAATTTAACCAAGTAAACAATTCATATAACTCTGTATTAATAAACAAAGGTCGTGGTATTGACCCTTATGGGTTACAAATATAATTCATAACCAAAATTAAACTCCACATTAAAAATGTCTCTATAGTTATTATTTACATAAGGAATCATTCCTCTTAAGAAGAAAACCCTATCTTATGCCAAGACAGGTCGCGACATCGAATCCCATGGATGTTCGTGACCCAAGGCCAACATTATAATAACATTAACATAAATCATTACTGGAATCAAAATGCATAACAAAATCCATAGCTTAATACATAGTATCCTTTCTATTATTGCATATAAAATGTTTTACATTTTGATATCACCCAGGCCCAAATCTTGAAGGTCGTATACCCAGTCACACCGGCCACGGGCAAGTTTCCAAATCCAATCATACAGTAATAATCACACAGTCATGCTACAGTAACCAAAACGATATTGTGGGTTTTCCATAACCCTCGCTGTTACAGCCATATCTTTTTAAACAACAAATTACATATTAAAACGCCAACTAAGCTATCGCAGTCATTGGGAGAGGCACATGCCATTCATGGCATGGCCTGCACCCACGCTGAAGCTTTAAAACCAAATTACAACACTTTGTGTTATCTTCCAAAATAAATTTATTTTGATAGGATGAAGAATTCGAGTCATGTTATGAAATATTTAAAGTTGACTAACAAATTGAGGTTCTTTGGTTTTGCTATATTTGAGAAAATTGGAAGTTTTATCTTTCAATGGCTTAGGCAAGGTTCTTAATAGCTCATTAGCCATCGAAAAGCTTTGTTTTAGTAGTTAACAGCTTAACACATGATAAAGGTTAACCACCGAAAGCTGGCCCGATCGATTAGTTGGTAAAAGCACCTTAGGTGTCTTAGGTAAGACCTTCAAATAGCTCATTAACCACCAAAAAGTGTTGGTTTCATCATCTTAGCGAATAGTTCAAGGAGGGCGTTAACCACCAAAAGCAGGTAAAATGTGTTGGGGAAAAAGCGGTTTCAGTGGCTTACAAGAAATATCTGATGGTTCATTAGCTATCGAAAGGCCTATCTTTCGGTGGTTAAAAGGAGATATTAGAGAGACCACAATCTGCCGAAAGCAAAGTTTTACAGCACCATTTGGAAATCGGTTTTAGTGGCTTAGGCAAATAGTTCAGCATTTCAGTAGCCACGGAAAGCCTTTTTTTCGGTGGCTAGAATTAGAGGAAATTTCAACTCAAAATGGGCCTCCTAAAATGAATTAATAAAATAATAGTTAAAATAATAAAATAATATTTATTAATTTTGGAGGAAGAGAAGAAAAAAACTACTTTTTTGTTTGTATTTTTGACATATCTCCCCGTGTTTTTACTCAAATTTTGATCACGATAGCTCGTTGGATGCGGAATTAAATTCCACATCCAACGAGTACCCACTCGGAATACTTTTGATGGAGCCCGCTACCCCAAAAACAAGAAATACCTGAAAAAATGGAATGATGACATCATCATTCTATTTTTTCAGGTATTTTTTATTTTTGGGGTAGAGGGGTCTTTCAAAAGTATGCCGAGTGGGTACTTGTCGGATGCAGAATTTAATTTCACATCCAACGAGCTCTCCCAATTGAAATTTGAGTAAAAACACGGGGAGATATGTCAAAAATACAAACAAAAAAAGTAGCTTTTTTATGATACCTATCCCCAAATTTATATTAAAAAAGTGTTTGAGACCTATACAGTATTTCAAATTTAAAGCAATTTCATTGGCTAACACATGATGACATGGAATTTGAATAAAATTTAAAAGGCCATTTTTGAGTTGAAATTTCCTCTAATGCATACAATGTCCTGAGGACCCTTAACCATTGAAAAGGTGTAAAGAAGAAAACGGTTAGAAACCTATCAAATCAAGGCTTGTCAACACAACAATGATCATCAAAGGGCATGATAAACCACCGAAAAGAGAGGATATTGCATCAAGGTGCAAGTAAATAATTGAGGAGGTCGTTGTTCAACTAATGAGGACTAATGTGATTGGAAACCCTACTCTTCCCTCCATCTTTCCATAGAACTGCAGAATGATCCACTGCGTATCGAGGTTGATTTAAACATAATTGTTGCACAGGGGGTCTTGAAAACATCAACCAAAGCCATCATCCTCTGACCTAAGCATCACTCATGCAGTTAAAAACCCTCATAATCAACACCCAATACTTCAATACACTCCACCATTGATTATAGAAATTCTCACCACCAGAAACCATCCGTGAGAACTTGAATTGATTTTTATAGGTACCCAGGAGTAACATTGAACAAATGAAGAAGGGAGGGCCTGCTCTCAGGAAAGAGTTGGAAGACATCGACTACCTGGAGGCACATCCAAAAGTCTTTTAGTTCTTTAAGGATGTTGGTTGCTATATGTTTTGTGAGAAAATTCAAGGTTCACACCAGCAAGTGACTAAGGAATTTGCTCTCTCTTTTGATGGCTCCAAGGAAATTATAGGTAAGGAATAATTTCTGATAGATGAAACCCTAATTGCTGAAGTGACTGAACTCCTATTGTAATCTCACATATCACATAAGGTTACCAATAATACACACTAAAACATATATATATATATATATATATATATATATATATATATATAACAGAGACATGAGATAAGAACAAATAGGTGAATAAACAGATTATATTATACAAAATGAGTCCATACAACACAGAGAACTGAACTAAGTTCTCATCTGGCTCAACAACCTAATATATATGATTACGGAACAGTTACAAAATAACTACCTATCAGTTCGTTGAACCGACACGACCTTAGGTAGTCGACCTAATCTCTAGCTTTAGTCGGCCGACCAACTTAGTCGGCTGATTGAATAAGTCATCCCATCGACTTAGTTGAGTGATCAACTAAGTTGGCTATCGTTCAGGTTGACGTATCGACTTGCTCCTTCTACATCTCCCCCACGAACAAAACGTTTCTTCATCCCGAAGAAATAGGGAGGTAAAAAATTCTTGCTGGCCTTTAATATTTATTGCGGTGGGCTGTGAAGTCTGATGGTCAGTCGTTTCTGTATGCAGAATTCTACAATGGCTAGGGCTGTGACGGCGAGGTGATGTTGGAAATCTATCCAACTTTGAAAATTTTTCTGGATGTCAATGGTGAGTGTGGTCAAGCCTGATAAGATTGACATATTTTCTTGAGATGGAGACTTCGGCTATCCTCTCCATGTCGGGACCCATGAACTGGTCCTTCTCCTCTGTAGTTTCAATAAGTCATTTCATCTATGGACATATGATGTCAACTTTCTCTAAGTTAGGGAGATCTTGTTGTACCCACTGATGTGCTTTCCTTTCTAGTTTCTTCAATTTGGCGGTTTCAAGCACTATCTGTTCTTCTATTGTCGTTCTAAGTGATTCCTCAGTGGTCTTTCTGCTCTCCAATGCCTGAATCTCTTGCTGAGTCTGTCATTTCTACTAATAAACTTTCCTGGAGTGATTAGGCCAATCTCTTAGTACTTATTCGGTTACGACAGACTCCTCCATATGATCTTGCAATACTTTATATGCTTCAAAAAATGCAGTGTGCTATGCCATGAAGAGTCAGGCAATTTCCTCTTTTTGTTCCTCCTTGGTTTCCTGAATGTACGCTTGGAGGGTCGACACCATGATTGCAAATAGCTTATATGCTCCTTCAAGCGGTCTATTTGTGTCGACCTCTATGGGGCCTGGCATGACGGATTGGGCCAAGTTCCTGTATTTGTCAAGAAACTCGACCTGTTCTGCGTTTTTGTCCTTGAGTTATTTATTTCTTTGCTATCTCCTCATCTTTGCTTCACTCGCTAGGGTTTTGAGGAGTTGTCCTAGCTCTGTGTCGGTCAAGGAGCTTGCATCCTTCATTCTAATTTGGACCTTTTAAGTCTTTCCACGATGCTCCTTCTATTTCTCCTTCTTCTTCTTGTGCTTTTCTTTGTCTGCCTCCTATGTACCTGCAACAGTCGATGCAGGATCTTTGGTTTGTGGGTTAGAGGCCAATGGTTTATCTAGTTGGGGAGGTGGGATGACTACCACCTCTAGTTGTTTGGATGTAGTCAGTTGTGGGAGGTCTTTTTCTAAATTAGGGGGTGGTGGTGGTGGTGGAGATGGTGGCGGTGGTGGTGATGGAGTTGGCGAATGGTTGGGGGTGATTGGCTTGGGGGAAGTATGGTTGAGTTGTGGATCATCGGGCTGAGGGTGTGAGTTTAGGTCGGGTTCTCCCTTATTAGGTGCAGTGGTTGGTAGGTTTGCTTGGGGTACGGGGTCGGTCAGTGCAATAATGGAGGACCGATGTCCAATCACTTTACCTTCCTTTTCGGGATTTCTTTTGAAAGTTGACATGATGGTTGCAACGATTAGGGGCTGTGCGCCCTGTCCTATGAAGATAGGTGCTTGGGTAGAAATATTCTAACCCGACTTAAACAATGTAGGCATTGTCTCAAAGAAAGCTTGCAAGTCACTATCTCTGTCGAATTTTTCTTTTACAGCCTCCGGCATCGCACTTTTGTATAAGTTGAGGGGGCTGACTGACTGTGGTGTCGGTGCTTGCTCCTTGGTTATTTTGGTCAGTGATGGGGGTGGAGGCTTGTAATGTACCTCTTATACCTCGATGTAGTATGGAGAAAGGGTAAAGGAAAAGTTTGTTCACTGTTACTAAAAACCAAGTCCATCTTATCAGTGTCCAA
>LPNX010946309.1:274914-326151 GCA_001517045.1 Pseudotsuga menziesii
TTGCAAGCATATTATACCTATATATGATACATATATGTATCCCCATTATATATATTTTCCATATAAACTATTCTCCATTAATATATATATAAATATATATATTATTCTCCATTAATTTATGTGTATCGGGTTCATATATGATTCATATACTTATGAGGCTTGTCCCACCTATTTTAGTTCTCCATGAATATGGAGACTTATATATATTATACAATGTTTCTGCAACAATATACATGTATATATTGTTATATGTATTAAGTACTCTTGATCAACCTGAGGTGGGAGAACCTCCTCGCGGTGAGGGGTTTTCTTTTTCTATTTCTTCATAGATGCATTTTTTTTTCTATATATATATATATATATATTTTATGAGCTGTAAAGCTCTTTGGTCTTCATGGTAGGTGGGGATCTTACAAGGCTTCAACACAAGATCAATGACATTTTCAGGCATCGTCATAGTCTTTGCTTTCTTTAGTCGACCTGCTTGTGCTCCTGCGTCGACAAAGCGCTGGAACTGGGTTTCGACTGGCACTTTATTTGCTGCGGCATCCTCTATGATGTCGAAGACCATGGCTGCCAGTTCCTCCTCATCCTATAATGATTCGAAAATGATAAGCTTGCGCTTACCTTTACCTTGTTGGTGTTCTTGTGTTTTTATTTTCTTCTTGGCTGCTGCTATTTCTTTTGATAGTTTTCGAATAATGCCTTTTGTAATAGCATACTCATGGTTGTATGGTTCTATCTCACCCGTCTATTCCTGAGTCGGGATGACACTTTCTGTAATCGGAGGAGTTATCTGCTGCTGTGGCTATGGTTTTGGCTGTGGCTTCAGCTTTACGATCTGGGTTTCTACTCCTTTTGTGGTCGAAGGTTTGATTGTTATCTGAACTCGACCGGTGTCTCCTCTGACACAAATGTGCTAATGTAGAGGTTGAGCTCGTAGTCTTCCTCTTTTTCCTGGTCCATGAACGGCTCCTTGATCAAGAAGTCGATCTGTTTTGCTACTGCTAGTACTAGTATTTTTGTTTTGGCCTGTCGAGACAGTTCCTAGAAGATCTGGTCGACAGATGGATAGTAGTCGAGGGATTTGGTGTTGGAGTTGTCGCCCTGCATGTACCACACTGAGGTATGGTTGAGCTCTAGCTGGATGTGGGAGTTTACCGGTATATTTCGTTGGATTTTTTGAGGCACCCTCCATCTAGTTGTGCGGACTTTGAGTTGTTGGAAGCAGTTCTCCAGAAATAATTTCCAGCGCTCCAGTTTATGCAAAGTTCCTCGTTGGGAGAATGGTTTAAATCTCCACATGTCGAACTTCAACGGTTCCCGAAAGACTGGAATCTCCTTTGGGTATATGTGGTACATTACAATCCATAAGATGAGGGAGGGGAACTTGATGATTCCCCTGGTTTCTTGACATCTTTCACAGATGGTCTTCACCATGTCAGCGACATAATCACCCCATCTATATATTCGTTCATCGATGGCAATGCTTTCGACGACTTCTAGCATTTCTAACTTAAGGTCACTGCCTCAACCTACTAGAATGAGTGTTATTGCAATGATTTTTGCCACAATCTACATCATTCAGGTTGTGATTTGGCTAATCATCAAGCCCTTGGATTTTTTACTGGAAGGTGACCCAGTGAGCTCTTCGACTAGTTCGTCTTTGATACCGACTGGTACGAGGTCTCCTTTATTAGAGAGACTGGTCAGCTTGGAGATGACATCTCCAGAGATGCCAACCAGTTCGTCGAAGTAGAATCGGGCATTGTGATATCGACTGATGATGAATTTGACAACAACTTCCTTTGTGCCGCCAAATTTGGCCATCAACGGTGCATTGGCATAGCCGAAGAGAGTGTTGCGTTTGATTTTTTTTGCTACTTGAGTGTCCTTTTTGTCGACAAAGGCCCATTCTTATATCTCGGTCCATAGCTTTTGCCATGGGCCTTCCTGTACTTTGGCATTTTTTATGTTCTTCAGCCTGTGGACTAAAGGTGTATCTGCAGCCTATATCTCTTTGGCTTTAGTTGAGGCTCTGGTTTGTGTAGGGGGCATTGTGTCGGTTTGGTGGTCGATTTGACTAGGGGGTTCTTAGCTTTTGGTCGACTGGATGCTCTGATGCTCTATTTGTATAGGTTGTGGTGAAATAAGCTTCGGCGATCCAGTATTTATAGACGATGTTGTGGTTGTGTGCGGCGATGGGTGTATTAATGGCGGACGTGATGTTCCAGCTGGAATACGCGAGTGTGTGTTAATGGTGAATTGCTTTCGGCGCTCGATGTC
The DNA here is from genome assembly GCA_001517045.1 of Pseudotsuga menziesii. Classification (NCBI taxonomy): domain Eukaryota; kingdom Viridiplantae; phylum Streptophyta; class Pinopsida; order Pinales; family Pinaceae; genus Pseudotsuga; species Pseudotsuga menziesii. Next base: position 277,201 of record LPNX010946309.1, read on the forward strand.
ATGAATGCGCAATGGGACTATCGAATTCTTCGGTTGGTGTCGGTGATGATAATGGTCAATGGAAGTAGTGAGTAAATGAAAGTGGTCACTGGTGCTAGGTTGATGGTCATGATGGTAGTTGTCAAGATGGTGATTTCCTGTCATGGTTTTCTGTTTGTAGGGTATTATTTTGTTTTTGCATTTTTTAGTTTTTTATGGATTTTGGTTGATGGTTATGGTCGTTATATGATATTTTTTTTTTTAGATTTAGTTTCTGTAGCGTTTTAGTCGGGCTCCATTAACAAGATTACGAAATACTATGCCATGTAATGTCCTTAGTCAGACTGATCCATTGGGATGTATCTCTTCGACGATGTAAGGTCCCATCCATTCTCTGTGGAGCTTCTTAGGTTTTCCTTTGACCCGACTATTGTATAGTAGAGTAAGGTCTCCGACCGACAGGTTTTTGTTCTTAATATTTCGGTCGTGCCATGATTTTTGTTGTTGCTTCTATATTTCTTGGTGTTGTATAGCCATGACTCGGTGCTCTTTCAGCTTGCTGAGTTGAAATAGTTGGTCCTTCTTTCCCTGTTCGACATCGACATGTAGTATTTATGCGATAATAGGTGTTTGTTGTTGGAAGTGTAGTGGAACTACTACTTCTTGTCCATAGAATAGTCGAAAAGGAGTTTGGTCGGTCAATCGTTTATAGGTTGTTCTGTATGCCCATAAGATTGCAGGTATTTTCTCATCCCATTCGTCCTTGTCAGCATTACATATTTTAGTTAAACCTCTTGTTAATGTTTTATTGAATGCTTCAATTTCTCCATTCGACTGAGGATAATATGCTATACTCCGACGGTGGTCGATTTGGAATTGGTCGATTAGGGTTTTGATAGTTTTGTTGATGAAGTGTGTCCCCTGGTCACTAATCAGGGTTAGTGGGCATCCAAATCTAGTGATGATATTCTCATAGATAAACTTAGTAGCTATCTCACTAGAACATGTACCGACTGGTTCATATTCTTCCCACTTAGTGACATATTCCACTGCAGTAATGATATACCTTGCACTTGATGTTTTTGCTGGGATAGGAAATTGTCCTACGAAGTCTATGGCCCAAATTTCAAATGTGAGACTGGGGTTTACTGATATCAAGGGCATTTATGTGCTAGGAAGGGGTTGACCTAGTCATTGACATCTGTCACATCGACTAACAAATTTTTTGCAATCTCTGTGGAGTGTAGGCCACCATAATCCTGACTGTTGGATTTTCTTTGCAGTTGTGTCAGCTTGAAAATGGCCTCCTGCAGGTCCATAATGTGCTTTATGCATAATTTGGTCTCGTTCATGTTTGAGTACACACCTTATGAGGATGTTGTCTAATCCCATTTTGTATAAAAATCGATTAATGAGACTATATGGTGTAGCCATCATAGCTAATATCTGCTTTTTATTGGTGCTCATACCTTCTAGTGCATGTCCATTTTCTAAGAACTGAGTTATTTCTTCTAGTTCTACTAGGACTGCTTCTATCCAAAATAAATGTGCATCAGGTAAGTCATCGTCGAATCGTATCGGTTCTTCTCCTGTGTCGATTCGGGATAGATGGTCGAGACCGACATTTAACTTGCCTGGTCAGACAACGACTTCAAAATCAAATTCTTGGAAAAGAAGTATCCATCGACAAATCCTTCCATGATGTAGTGGTTTATTGAATAGATACTTCAAGGCCTGATGGTCAATATAGAATATAAACGGGCTAGCTAAGAGATAATGTTGATACTTTTGGAGGGAAAAGACCATACCTAGGGCTTCTCGTTCTGTGGTAGAATAGTTTTTTTCAGCCTTGTTTAATTTTATGTTGTTGTAAACTATAGGATAATCCATTCCATCATCGCCTAGTTGAGTTAGGATTTCTCTTATTGCTAGGCCTAATGCATCAATATGAACATGGAATTTGATCGACCAGTTCGTAAACTTTAGGATGGGGGCTTCGACTAGTTTTCTTTTTAATTTTTTGAATGATATGTGGCACTCCTCTGTCCAGTTAAACTCTTGATCTTCCCTTAATAGTTCTTCAAGAGGATAGGTCATATATGAATACTATCTTATGAATTTTATTTAATAGCCTATGTGGCCAAGTAACACCCTGACTTGTTTGGGGTTTACTCGTGGTTTTAGGTTGAGAATAATTTTAATCTTGGCAAAGTTAACCTTGATACCTTCCTTACAGACAATGTGCCCTAATAGTATCCCTATGGGGGTCACAAATATGCATTTGTTGATGTTTAGGGAGAGTTGAATCTGTCAACATCTATCCAACATAAGTCTGAGCCATTTGCAATGATATTTTAGCGTGGAGTATATTGTCCACTCATCAAAGTATACTGCCATGGTCTTGTAAATATATTCTTGAAATGTTTTAACAACAATTCGGGAGAACACTGCAGGTGCATTCTTTAATCCAAAAGGCATAACTTTGTAATCAAATGAACCAAATTCACACACAAAGGTTGTCTTCTTCTGGTCTTCCTTAGCTATTGGTACTTGGTTATAGCATGAGAATCCATCTGTAAATGAGTAGCATTCATGTCCTACAACTTCATTCAAGATTTCATCTGCATAAGTGGTTGGGAACAGGTCTGTCAGTGTTACTTTGTTTAGTTCCCTAAAGTCGACACAAATTCTTAATATGGTTAGGTCATGTTTCTTAGGCTGTACAACCATTGGAATTGCCCATTCTGACTAGTTGATAGGGTAGATGATGCCTGCTGCTAACATGTTATCAATTTCCTTCTTTACTATCTCCTTGTATTTGTGAGCTAGTTTATAAGGCCTTTTCTTGACAGGTCGAACATCAGGTTTAGTATCAATTTTCATTTCTCCCATTCTGTGGACTAAGCATTTTAGGTCTTTGTAATCTCTAGTAAATACATCTTGGAATTCCTTTAGTAAGTTCATTATCTTTGTGGTATGTTCTTCGCTCTAGTAGTCACCAATCTTTGCCATTTTTGGTCGATCATCATTGGAGATGTCGAATTCTTTAGTTTTTACTTTAGCATCTAGCCACTCTGGTGCTTTGGCTTCATTGATCGGTCAACTTCCTTCTTTGAACTATGAGAATGTGGCAGGGAAGTCGGCTGCAATCATTCTGTCAGTATCTTGTTTTTCAGTTGTTTCGACTTTCAGAATGGTGCAAATAGGTTTTGTTGTTTTGACATGGTTGAATTTCTATCTAAAGCTTTTTCCTTCTGTGTTTTCATTTTCTAGCTATAATCTTGTCGACTGTGGCTTTAGCTGTGCTTGTATTTTATTACATTTCCTTGTCTGTCGGTGGTCTTTTAAGAGTTTATTTTCGGTCGGCTGGATAAATTCTTTAATATGTTTTGTTGTTTTTACCAAATTTTCATTTTGAGGTATAAAGTTGAAATCTTTAATAAAATTTTCCCTGAGTTAGTGCCATAAGAAGGTTTCACCTCTAAATTCTTCCATCTTATACCATTTGTTTTGTAAGTCAACTAGGGTTGATGGGAACAAGTGTGGCCATGCTCATTCATCCTCATTCATCCTTGTATCCAAGTCTTCTCCACTCTCTTTCACAAGTTCTAATATGATCCTCTGGGTCTTGTCCTTGAGTGAATACAGGTATCTAAGCTTGTTGGGTTAACTTCTTTCCTCGAAATCTTTCGACAAAGTAAGTCGAAGCAGTTGTCTAGGTCTGTAGTCTTGTTTGATGGGTATCCCAACATCTAGTTGCTTTCCCTGTGAAAGTTTCAACTAGGCTTTGAAGTTGGCCATGTTCACCAATATTTTTAGACACTTGCTCGACATGCATGACTCGTGATTCCCTTTCCTTATACCTTGGTAGTTGTGTAGTATTCAGGTTGGTCAGTTGTAAGGTAGGGTGTTCCCTCATTTTCTTTTCAAATATTTTTGGGACCATGGACACTATGAAGCACTGTTGGGTGGGATTTTTCTGCACTTGTTGTATAGTCCAACACCCTATTTCTTATGTTTCGTAGTTCTCAATATCGCAATCATACAATTCGGTGTCTGAGTTATAACCAATTGAGTCTTGGTTACCTAAGTGAAGTTCTCCATGGAGGTTTGGTTCTGTGTAATCTGGATTGTTGTGGATTTGGTAGAGTTTTCGGACATCGACTTCTTCATCAATAGGTTCAGTCTAAGGTTCCCCTTGAGATGGATGAATGGGTACAATGAACTTTTGTCCATTTCCTTTTAATTTGATTCGTTCCTTATCCAAGGATATGGATGCTTTCATCTTTCTACCCCAAGGTCAACCGACGAGCGCTAGGAAGGAGCTAGATCCTTCCTTTTGGTCAATGATTTCGAAATCGACCTTGGTCGCGATTCCTTTTATAGGCGTGTCGATGTTTTTCCAGACTCCGATGGGTTCAATTAGGACTTGGTCGGCTAGTTTCAGGTATATGCATGACTCATAGAGTCGAGGTCTGCCCATTTGTTCCCAAGTGTCACGAGTCATGATGTTTTCTGAGCCGAAGTCGAGCACTACTTGTCGGACGTGGTAACCTTTGATTTCTAGTTCGACAAGTGGGTCGACATCACTTTTGTATTTTTGATTTAAGCTGCAGATGTTATTTGTTTGTTTTTCAGAGTTGGTACCTTTTATTTCATACAACAAATGGATGAACTGGGATATTGAATTGTTTGTTTCAACGAGCTGGATTAATTCCTTTATTGTGTTAGGTCGAGTGTTATTAATGTTTTCTTGTCGTGCAATTTCTTAGATTATATTAGTTGCTTCTTTGTATATTTGTTTTTCCTTCAGTGGGTTAGGATAGACATTTTTCTCTTTTATTTTACTAATTTTTGGGTTATCAGCTCCCATTTTTGTTCCTTGTCAAGTTACAATATGTAAATTTTTGGTGGTTATTACATCATTTTTTTGCACACAGGACAAGACATTAACATTTTTTTTGGTATTAATTTTTTCTAACATGGTAGAGCAATCTTCTAGTGAGTGATCCCCTACCCCAAAGCGAGTACATAATTTGTGATCAGTTTTGTCCTTGTATGCACAGTCTGTGTACTGATGACCCTCTTTATAACATGTGAAGCACTGAATGGGTTGACGCGGTCGGGTGTCGTGATTCCCAGGGAATCGACCTCTTCCTCCATAGCCTGCACGTCAATTGGCATATCGACGCTCATATCGTCGACCATCGTATCTCTGTCTGTTCTAATCATTTCCTAGATTGTTTTGCTCGTTATGTTGTGCCACTGCACTCGTTTGGTAGATCGCCTGATACTTCTGTCGGTTCTTGAGGTTCAACTAATAGTTGGTCGTGTTATGACTTTTGGTCTTGCAGATGGCACACCAAGAACCCTTACCATACTTCATGTTGAATGGACAATCTTTCATTGAGTGATCCCCGTGCTCCTGGAAAATGTCACAAAAAGACTTGGTCTATATGAATCGAACGTCCTGTCGGCTATATTCCTGTCGACAGTTATCCTTGGAATGGTCCAGCGTCAGGAATTTGGTGCACTAGATCTCCTGATTCTTGGGGCTTAGCTCCTTCAGAGACTTCTGTACGTTCTCGAGTTGTTCTTCCAATCTGTGGTTCGTGGGGTAAGCGGGTATGTCCTCGTCCATCTCCACCTGAAGAGCTTTTGTTAGCGCATCTTCATAAGTTTCGAACATTTCCAGACTGATGTGTCGGCATACTTTCTGAGATAGCCCTGGAAGAAACCACTCGATTAGTAACTGTTCATCTATAACATAATCCAGCTGGATCAGTAGGTCTTTCCAACACTTATCGTAGTCGCAGACGAATTCCCTTGGCTTTTGTGATGTGGTTTTAAGTTTTTTCGCAGCCAGGTGCTTAGCATCTGGGGTTTTGAAAAATGACAAAAATTGTGCCTTAATCTTGAATTTGGTTTCTCTGGGTTGTATTTTCGAAAAGGTCATATAGCACGTCAATTCCCTTTTCCTTAAGGCACCTGTGAACTATGCCATTTGTCTATCTTCATCTGTAACTTGGTTGGCCTCCCAAGTCAACTCGCAGACGAAACAGTGTCATCTGGGGTCCTCATCCCCCTCATATAGAGGAATGTGAGCGGATCCGTGACCCATGTCTGAATCATTGTCACTGCTCTCAGGAGGTGGAAGCAGTGGAGGTGGGGGTGGTGATGAGGGTGGTGGGGTTATTGGTGTATTAGTCTCTGTGGAAATCTGGTCGATGAAACTTCTGTTCCCATCGGTTGTCTATTCGTTGTTGAGTTACAGTCGGTTGATGTCTACTTCTACTGTCGATGGAACACTGCAACTATTTTCCTGTAGTTCTGAATGGTCTGTTTCTTCTAAATCTGTATTTGGTGGGGGGTGCTCCTTCATGTGTCAGTAAGAGCAAGTGGATACTTCGGTGGGAGGGTGCCGCTTAAAAGGTCACCCAGTTCCCTTCCTCTGTTTGACTTATAATCAGGTGTCATCCACTGTATGTATCATTTCCTAGTCGACTTCATATACTAAAGTCAAGTCTAGCTCGTAGTCGAACGTCCTCTTCAACAATAGTCTATATTCGAGTACATGGATTCAATGGAGAGAGGGTTGTTCCTTCATTGGGAGCTCTTAACTGGAGAGCTTCTGGCTGCTCTATCCACAATTCTTCCTCCATAGGGGATGATTCTTGTTCCACGCCTTCTTCATGTCATTCATGACCTGACTCAGGTGGATTCTCTTCCTAGTGGTTCTCCCTAGGGTTCCTTCCTCTGTGCAACTCTAAGGCTCTTTCTCGTCTTGCTTCCCTTCTCTGGTGTCTTTCGTCCCTTTCTATTTTCTGAGTGTCTGACATACCTTTGTATGATACTATTTTCTTGGGTTCCCTTTTAGTCGAATTCTCATTACTGGTGACTCGTATCTGTTTCTAGTCGACTAGGATCCACTATACTCTATCTCGACATATGACCAACTACCCCCCCCATAGCCTACCTGATGCTTTTTAGAAAGCCCAGATAGTTTGGTCTATTTTCTTAGGAAGTATTCCCACTCCCTTTCTGCAATGAATTTTTCCCACTTCCTCTGCTTCTCTACCCAGTTAGATTTTGATGGAAGTTCATTAAGTGATGGATGAGGTTCGACAATATGTCCTACTCCTTTCTCAATCAAGAATTTGAACAACAAGGTAGGTAGGGAACACAGAAATTGTTCGTCTAGATTTGTGTAAAATTTCTCTTTGACTGTTTCTACCGAAGTTATGTCTTCGACTACTTGTTCCTCACAGAAGTCGTCGATGATTTTCTCAAACCACTTTGACAAGTTTGTTCTACCTACATGGATCAATTTTTCCAGCAACTGTTGTTCTTTAATCTCGTCCAGCTTTCTCATCCAGGAATTTCTTCAAAATTTGGGGCACCGATTCGACAAACTTTTCCTGTGTCTCTATGAAAAATCTTTCTTTTTCTTGTCCAATTGTTAATCTATTCCTTTGCGCGTAATTCCACAAATAGTTTGCAACTTTACATTCCCACCAGTCCTTAATCTCCTGCTCTAGTATCATCTATTTGCATACATTCCAGTTGTGTACTACCGGCAATGGAACCAATGTGGTAATCTCATAGATCACATAAGGTTACCAATAATACACACTAAAACATATATATATAAGAGAGATAAGAGATAAGAACAAATAGGTGAATAAACAGATTATATTATACAAAATGAGTCCATACAACACAGAGAACTAAACTGAGTTCTCATCTGGCTCAACAACCTAATATATATGGTTACAGAATGGTTACAAAATAACTACCAGTCAGTTCGGTGAATCGACACGACCTTAGGTGGTTGACCTAATCTCTAGCTTTAGTCGGCCAACCGACTTAGTCAGCTGATGGACTAAGTCGGCCCATCGAATTAGTCGACTGATCGACTAAGTTAGCTATCGTTCAGGTTGACTTATTGACTTGCTCCTTCAACAACTTCCTAGCATTGGGGAGAAGTGGTTTAAAACCACCATTCCAAAATATGTAGAGTTCAGATCTTATCTGAACCTTGAACACAGAGGGGTGGTGTAGAAGAAAAGTGTCCCCTCCTCATGGCTAGAAGAGAGGTGGCAGCAATTGCTGAAGGCCATTGTAGTCTACATAACTTGGGAAGGGAGATACAACAAGGCCATGATTTACGATTTCAAATTGATGAACCACTTCATAGGAAAAATCCAACTAGATTTACCTTTCTACTTACACAGGAGCTTGGCAAAAATGGCACACTAGGTGAAGGCTTAGCCAACCAAGATTGCTGGGAGATTGTCTCATCATGGTCTCATCCAACTCCTGATCCAAGAATTGCTAAAGAGGAGAAATATGGCATGGGAATACTTCTTGTTTTGTAATGGCTTTAAAACAGGCCTAGAGCAAGAAGAAAAGGGGAAGTATCGTTCTAAAAAGTATAGCACACTAAGGAGTGGTAAAAGGAAGAGAAGGCTATATCCTCAACAACAGCAGAACAAATTCCTTCCTCTTCTAAATCCAAGAAGGTAAAAAGAAACCTAGATTTAGTGAAAAGGGATAGGAAGTCACAACACATAGTGGGAACATTGTGAACCTTCCCTACTTAGATTTAGAAGAGGAAAGAGAGGAAGGTGCTGACCTAGCAGTGTAAGTTGTAGCATATATTGAAGAACTCCCATCACCTACACCAAAAGAGCAAGATTAACTAGCAAAGAAGGGTTCCTCTAGCAATCCCAAGACACAAATGATAAATTAGTTGCTGAGCCAAGTGTATGAGATGGAAATTTTAGAATGACAGATTATGAAAAACAATGCCACATTGACCAAGAGTAATAAGGTGCTGCACAACTCTTACCTAAAGATGAGAGAAAGGTATGTCTTTCTAAAAAGGATGAACAAAAGATACTTGAAGGAAAACACAAGGCTGTGTAGAATGATTGGGCTTCAGAGGCTGCAAAAGAAGGATGCAAAGACAAGCTATAGTAAGCCTACAACCTCCAGAATCAATCCAGGTTGTTTCTAACCTTCCTAACATAGATTGTGTTGAATAAGAAGAGAAGAAAACAAACTTGAAAGAATAATTTTGGAGGTAGATTAAGAATTTTTGAAAAAACCGGTCTTTCGGTGGCTTAGGCAGATGTTGAGCCAGTTCATTAGCCATCGAAAGCAGCGCTTTTGGCAGCTAACGGTTTCGATATTTTGACCTCTTAACCACCGAATGTAGAAGGAGGCATAGGATCAAATTTTGGCACGAAGGATGAGTTTTGGGAAAACATGAATAGCTTAGGGATAAATTATAAATATGAAGGACGCTGAAGAAAACATTAGGGAAGGCATGCTTCAGTTTTGTAGTAACATAAAGGAAGAAAGGGTCACCAACACATAATTGTCTAAGTAAAACAGTGACTTATCCAGCAGAGGACTAGTGGCAGTTATTTCTAGTACTTACTTTAGTTATCAGAAGGTTCAAACAGTGAACGAGTTCTATAGTTAGATAGACTAGTAGTTAAACTAGGGTTTTTTTACCTAATTATGCAAAAACAATTATTTTGTCTATTTTTAGTAAATCAGATCCAATTTTTCAGCATCTAAATATTTTTGTAAAGGCTATAAAGCCTAGAACTTATTTTTTTGACAGGGTTCGACTTCGGTGACTTCTAGACCATTACTATTGTCAAGCTTCTCTTATTGCTCATGACCTAATATAAGCTCTTTTGCTATCATGTGTTCAGCTTCCATTTTTTGTCTATTCTGTGCTTATGCTTGAATGTGTTATTCAGGTTTATTCAGGTTTATTGATGTCTCATAGTTGTCATCCTATTGGCATATTGATTATTTGAATTATAAGTACCTTCTGTGTTATGATTAGCCATTTACATATATCTATTTTATGTATGAATCTGTCAGCATGATAAGTTCTCCATCTCTCCACCATGTTATCAAACCTATGAACAATGGTAGTTAGAATCCTTATCCTTGATTGAGCTTCATGCATGTCTTGAGAGTGTGAGGCCCTGTAGTTCACCTGACTTGATCCACTTAGAAAACCATAAAAGCATTTAAGTTACATGGAATCCTTGAGCTACAACCTAGAGGAGTTTCCTGGAGTGATAACAAATTGGTGCTGTTGCCGGGGAGAGGAGACTGAAGCTGATCTTCCATGGGACACGACATAGATCCTACTTTGATGATAGACAAAGTTTTGACACTATTTTGGTTGTAATCATATATCTGATAACTCCATTGAAATAAGGTGGCTTCAAGAAGACCAAGTACTAGAGCAAACCCTCAAGGGCCACTAGCAACACCTGTTTCATATCCAGAAGAGATTCTGAGAAGAGCTAGGGCTTCACTAAGGCAAACCAGTAGTGTTGCAAAGGAAGCTACATCAGGTATTTCAAGAAATATTTTTGCTATTATTTCTTCTACTGAAACATTTAATTCTCAGGAATTTATAAATACCTCAGAAAATTTTAGGCTTTGGGCATTTTCAAGCGCTGCTGCTTGTGAAGATCCAATCCGTGGTTACTCCACTGGGATAAGTTTACCACCATTACCATTTTAGCTACCACCTGCACCAGTATTAACTTCCTCCACCCTTTCCATACCCATTTCCAATATGGTTGTCCCTCTGACCAAAATGGAAAGGATCCTGGTAGCTAGGTATACCCCCTTGAATTTTCCTAACCCCCTCTCGGCCATGCCCACTGGAGATTATCTAAAATACATACCTAAATTTACAAGAGAGGGATATTTCATAGCTTGATAACATCTAGAGGCATTCTACAGTTATGCTAAGAACATTAATATAGAACAAGAATATGTGTGGACTATGGTTTTTGTTCAAATCCTAGATGGTGAGGATAGGAAATGGTTAAATAAACTGCCTGCTGGATCAGTAGCAGGAATTAAAGCCCTAGATGACATCTTTCTAAAGCATTGGGGAGAGAGGAGAGACCACCTCTGTTATATCAGCGAGTTTAGCAACTTGAAAAGAGAGAATGGGGAGACTGTCTCCAACTTCACCAAGAGGTTCAATAATATGTATAGAAATATCCCCACTGAGATCAAACCCACTGATACCTAGGCTAGAATAATGTATGGAAATGCCTTTGACTCTGATTTCTTCCTGCTTCTCAGAGAGAGGAGGTCTTCCTCCTTATCACTCATGTAGGATGCTGCCCTAGAGGTAGGATTTAACATTGTCACATCTTAGAAGGTCAAAGGAAATATAGATAGGAAGAAGTATCCAGCAGACCCTCTTGGGGCTTCTTCATGAGAGAATAAGTTGACAAAATGACCAAACTATTAGATAACTTGACTGCTGAAATATGTAAGGTAAAGAACCGAGGGCAGATACCTGTGAGGGGTAAAGGTCCAAGTGATTTTGTTCCCCAAAACCCTAATTTTGTCCCTTACAGAAGAGGAAACCCCCTCAGTTCAGATCCTCGGAAGGGAAAAGAATCAAGGGGAATATCAGAGATTCAGAGCCCCTTTTCATAATGTTGTACTAGAGGAAGAACCAGAGTTCATTCAGGAAGAAGGAGAGGCTGAAGACAACATCCACTGCATGGAAGATTAAGTTGACTATTCTTTTCTGATACAGGCAGAATATGAGGAAGCCCTAATTGATGAGCAGATTAGTGAAGAAGCATTCTATCAGGAAAATGGTCAAGGAGGGTATAGTCAGATGTCTAGGCTAGTTTCTCCCCATAAGAAGAATGTTGTTCCTTCCAAGCAGCCTGCTGCACCAGCTAATAAGGCTACTATTTTACTAAAGAAAATGGTTGTCATTCCCAAACCATTGCAAAAACTAGTACATTCATCAAGCCCTGATCCTGTCCAACTCAAAGCTCTTGTACATGAGGTAAGGTTTCATGATAGAATGCATTATTCTTTCAACCTTGAGTCGGAAATTTAGAAATTGAAGATCCCATTCTCATTAATAGAGCTAATGAAAAATGATGCATTCAAATCTTCCATACTGAATTTTCTTCAGCTAAAGATACATATTGATACTGACTTTGTCAATATATAAGATGATAAACCTATTATAATTGTAGGCCCTATGATGGAAGATCTAAAGGATTCTTTCCCACCTTTCTACATATCCTTGAATATCCATGATAAATTCCTTCATAACTGTCTGCTGGACTCAGGAGCTTCCCATAACCTAATGCCAAAAGCTGTGATGGATGAGCTTGGTATCAGCATTACAAAAACCTACCATGATCTGTTCTCCTTTGAATCAAGAAAGGTCAAGTACTTGGGCCTCATCAAAGATCTTGTTATAAACCTATCTCAACTACCCTCAGAAAACATCACGATGGACATTGTAGTGACTGATATCCCTCCTAAATTTGGTCTCTTACTATCTGGATCATGGAGTAAAAGGATAGGTGGCACCCTTCAGATGGACCTTACATATGGGACAATCCCAATGTTTGGAGGGGAGACCAAGAGGCTTTACAGAGAGAATCAACTTGCCTACATCATAAGCAATGAAAATAATTCATTGAACCACCCCATCTATGTAGTAGACACTGATTTTGGGTCATGCATTATGCAAATAGATGATTCTTAGAAAACACCAGTCCAGCTTACCAAGGCCACCTGTCAGCAGCCCGAAGAAGTGACCACATTAGTCTGGAACATGTATTTTGATGAGGCTTGCACTCAAAACTCAATAGGTGCAAATGTAGTATTAATCTCTCCATCCAAAGAGAATATTCATCTATGTTATAAGCTCAATTTTAAAACCAGTAACAATATAGAAAAATATGAAGCCTTGCTGTTAGGAGTGAAAGTTGCCAAGGAGATGGGGATCATGTGCATGAAAATATTTGGAGATGCAGACCTTATTATACAGTAGGTCAACAACAACTTTCAAGCAAAAAATGTCAGACTAAAGGCTTATAGGAACGAGGTATGGAAACTCAGAGACTCCTTTATGTTTTTTGAACTATCATATATAGCTAGGGATTTGAATCACCTGGCTGATTCCCTGGCTATCTATGCAAGTCTATTTGTTCCTCCTTTACCTCCTAAGCTTAGCTATGATATTCAGGTCAAGTACAAACCTTCCCTGCCAAATAATGTAAAATTTTGGAAGGTGTTCAAGAATGATGATGAGCTTAGTAAATTCCTCCAGCTACTAGATGAATTCTATGATATGCATATAGATTAGGAAAACCTAAACATGGAATAATCCCAATAACTCAAGTTGAAAGATAAAGTAGCTGATAAGAATACTGTCCAATTACCCAGCAATTATATACCTTGGGGTCTTGTACCCCTGGAAGAGTTGTTTGATCATAATGACATCCCTCTCAATCTTTCCAAAAAGGAGCAAGACCCTACTGTCCAAGAGTAGAACATACATAGCCAAGGCCATTCAAAACATGTAAATCTGTCCATTGAGTTGATTGTTGATCAGAGGTCAAAATTTCAATGTGGCCTGATAAAATAATTTGCTGATATATTTTTCTGGGAGTATAGTGACTTGAAAACCTATGACACCAATATCATCGAACACATGATTCCTTTGGAGAAGGACACCATCCCTTTCAAACAGAAGTTGAGATCCATTAGTCCTCTCCTACTACCTATAATTGAAAAATAAATCCATAAGATCCTCAAAGCCAAAATCATAATTCCCCTCAGGTATTCCAAGTTGATTGCAAACTTAGTGGTGGTAAGGAAGAAGAATGGGGAGATTAGGTTATGTGTGGATTTTAGAAACCTACACAAGTGCTCCAAAAAAGACAACTATCCACTACCCAAGATGAACCACCTGTTGCAAAAAGTCTTAGGGGCTAGTGTAATGTCATTTTTGGATGGTTTCTCTAGATACAATCAAGTTGATATGCACCCGGATGACCAAGAGAAGACTTATTTTACCACTCCTTGGGGCACTTTCATGTATGCCAAAATTCCATTTGGATGGATGAATGCTGGGGCCACTTTTCAGATAGCCATGGACCTAGCTTTTTTAGGATTGAAAGATAAATTTGTGCTTATATAATTGGATGACCTAACTATTTACTCTCGGAGCCATCATGAACATTTGCAGTACTTGAGAAGGGTATTTATGAAATGCAGGGGGTTTGCGATATCACTCAACCCTAAGAAGTCCCAATTTTCACTCAGTGAAGGGAAACTCCTAGGTCACATAGTCTCAGCTAAAGGTGTGAAGATTGATCCAGTTAGGGTTGAAGCAATCCGGAAGCTGTCCATACCTAGGTCAAAAAGGGATATTTAGTCCTTTTTGCGTAAGATAAATTTTGTCAAGAGGTTCATCCCTAACTTTTCTGAGCTGGTAAAGTACATAACTACTATGTTGAAAAAGGATGCAGAAATAAAATGCAATGGCTAGGAAAGAAGATCTTTCGAAGACATCAAGAAGGCTATCATGGAAGCCCCAACTCTGATTAGTCCAAACTATACCAAGAGTTTTTACATCTTCTCCTTTGCATCCTATGACACAGTGGCCATTGTGTTATTACAAAAAGATGATGAAGGTCTAGATCATCCAATTGCATTCTTCAACAAGACATTGAGGGACGCTGAGATGAAGTATGATCCCATTGAGAAACAGGCTTATGCTCTCATCAGGTCGTTAAAATCCTTCAGGATTTACATTCTACATGAAAAAGGCCTTGCCTATGTCCCTTTAGCTGATGTGAAGGATGTTTTGACTCAGCCTGACATTGATCGGAAGAGAACTAAATGGATTTCTAAGATTATTGAGTTTAATATAGAGGTGAAGCCCACTAAGCTAGTAAAAGGCCAAGGTCTGGCAAAACTCATGGCTAAAGAAAACTGTGAACTAATGGGGATAAACATCACTTGTGCCAATTCAGCAAAATTGCAAATTGTAGTAGGAACATAAGTAGTTTAGGATCATAATGACATTCAACAAATAGCTGAAAACTTGTCTTCATGTGAGTGGTACTCAGGTATTATTCATTTTCTGCAAAAAATAGAAGTTCTTGTTGGTCTCACTCCAAATCAGGCATGAGCTCTTAAACTAAAGTCTGTTAAATTTTGTATAGTTGACAAACTGCTGTATTAGAAAGATCTGTCTAGAGTTTTGTTGAGGTGTCTAGATAAAGAAGAATCAGCTTAGGTCATGCATCACTTTCATTCTAGCACATGTGGAGGCCATCATTACTGGAAGACCACATCCCACAACATTCTGAGGGCAAGGTACTATTGGCCAGTCCTTTTTGTTGATGTGTGTACCTTTCTAAGGGCTTGTGACCAATGCCAAATATTTATAGGGAAGCAACAGCTCAGATCCTTGCCCCTTAGGCCTGTTGTAGTGAATGGTCCTTTCCAGCAATGTGGTCTGGATTTCGTAGGTGAAATAAATCCCTCATCTAGTGGGCAGCATAAATGGATCCTAGTAGCCACAAACTACTTTAACAAGTGGATAGAGGAAGTACCCACCAATAATGAAACTCATCACGTATCTTTATCAGGTTTGGATGTCCAGTAAGGTTAATGACTCATAATGCACTAGCTTTTGAAGTCTGGGAATTGGTTAAAATGTGTGAGTCAATGGGCATTCACTTGGTGCATTCCACATCCTATTATCCCCAAGGTAATGGCCTGATTGAGTCATATAACAAAATCCTAGTCAGGATCATCAGAAAACTATTGGAGACAAATTAGAAAAGCTGGGATTCTAGGCTAAAGTTTGCATTATGGGCTGATAGGGTAACAAAAAAAATATCTATAGGGACTTCTCCATTCAAATTAGTTTATGGTACTCAGGCCATTTTTCCCATTCAACTGATTCTGCCAGTGGAAAAATTCTTTCAGGAGGAGGAAGAGAACCAAATGGTATGGTAAGGAGGATGATGGATTTGGTGGAGTTGTAGCAAGTCAGGGAACAAGTGATAGGAAATCAGAATCCCATCAATAGAAGATCAAGGTCATGTTTGACAAAAGGGAAAAAGTGGAAAAATTTCAGGTTGGAGATTGGGTCCTCAAGTGGGATACCGTCACGAAGGACAAGGGAAAAGATGGAATGTTTGACTCTCTGTGGATTGGCCCTTTTGTGATAGCTCAGGTACAAAAGAACAACACCTTCAAATTGTAGAATCTGAAAGGGGAAGAGGCGTTTGATGGCCCAGTGAATGGGCGATTTTTGAAACTCTATTTTATTTGAGGCTCTAAGGCCTTGTTATTGTAAATTATTAGTTAGTAGGTTTTTTTTGCTTACAGAATAAACTCCATTCCCAATGGAACAGTAAACAATGGTGTTAAGTTTTTTAGTTTTTTTCAAGGAAACACATTTTGGTCTGGTGTTCTTGGGACCTCACAGGGTGGTTCCCATCCCCAAGTAGGAGCCAGATGTTATCTCCCAAAATAAATTTATTTTGATAGGATGAAGAATTCGAGTCATGTTATGAAATATTTAAAGTTGACTAACAAATTGAGGGTCTCTCATTTTTCTATATTTGAGAAAATTGGAAGTTTTAACTTTCAGTGGCTTAGGTGGGGTTCTTAACAACTCATTAGCCACCAAAAAGCTTTGTTTTGGCAGCTAACAGTTTAACGTAGGATAAAGGTTAACCACCAAAAGCTAGCCCGATCAATTAGTTGGTAAAAGAACTTTCAGTGGCTTAGGTGAGACCTTCAAACATATCATTATCCATCGAAAAGTGTTGGTTTTGGAAGCTTAGCGAACAGTTGAAGGAGGGCGTTAACCATCGAAAGTAGGTAAAAGGCGTTGGGGAAAAAATGGTTTCGGTGGCTTAGGTGAAATCTTTGATGGTTCATTAGACACTGAAATGCCTATCTTTCAGCGGTTAAAAGGAGATATCAGAGAGACCACAATCTACCAAAAGAAATGTTTTACAACACCATTTCAAAATCGCTTTTGGTGGCTTAGGTGAATAGGTCAGCATTTCATTAGCCACCAAAATCCTTGTTTTCAGCGGCTAGCAAACAATGTGTTGATGACCCTTAACCGCCGAAAAGAAGAAAATGGTTAGAAACCTATCAAATCAAGGCTCGTCAGCGCAACAATGATCTTCAAAGGGCATGATAAACCACCAAAAAGATAGGAGACTGCATCAAGGCGCAAGTAAATAATTGAGGAGGTCATTGTTCAACTGATGAGGATCGATGTGATTGGAAACCCTATTCTTCCCTCCATTCGGTATCGAGGTTGATTTAAACATAATTGTTGGGCAGGGGTTCTTGAAAACATCAACCAAATCCATCATCCTCTGACCTAAGCATCACTCATGAAGTTAAAAACCCTCATAATCAGCGCCCAATCCTTTAGTACACTTCACCATCGATTATAGAAATTCTCACCACCAAAAAACATCTCTGAGAGTCATCCTACTAAAAACACTCTTCCACGGAACTTGAATTGATTTTTGCAGGTACCCATGAGTAACATTCAATAAATGAAGAAGGGACAGCCAACTCTCAAGCAAGAGTTGGGAGACATCAGCTACTTGGAGGCACATCCAGAAGTCTTTCAATTCTTCAAGGATGCTTGTTGTTATAAGTTTTGTGAGAAAATTCAAGGTTCACACCAGCAGGTGGATGAGGCATTTTCTCTCTCTTTCGATGGCTCCAAGGTAATTATAGGTAAGGAATAATTTCTTATAGAATAAACCCTAATTGCTGAAGTGACTGAACTCCCTAGCACTGGGGATAAGTGGTTTAGAAGAAGCATTCCAAAGGATGTAAAGTTTATATCTTATCTGAATCCTGAAAACAAAGTGGTGGTGTGGAAGAAAAGTGTCCCCTCCTCATGTCCAGAAGAGAGGTGGCAGCAATTACTGAAGGCCATTGTGTTCTACATAACTCGTGAAGGGAGATACAATAGGGCCATGATTTACCATTTCAAATTGATGAACCACTTCACAGGAAAAATCCCACTAAATTTAACTTTCTACTTACATAGGAGCTTGGAAAAAACGACACACCAGGTGAATGCTCAACCAACCAATATTGCTAGGAGAATGTCTCATCATGATCTTATCCAACTCCTGATCCAAGAATTATTGAAGAGGAGAAATATGGCATGGGCATACTTCTTGTTTTGGAATGGCTTTGAAACAGGCCTATAGCCAAAAGAAAAGGGGAAGTCTCCTCCTAAAAATTCTAGCACACCAAGGAGGGGCTATATCCCTGACAATAGCAGAACAACCTCCTTCCTGTTCTAAATCCAAGGAGGTCAAAATAAACCTAGATTTCAGTGAAAAGGGCCAGGAAGTCACAACACATAGTGGGAACATTTTGAGCCTGCCCTACTCATATTCAGAAGAGGAAAGAGGGGAAGGTGCTGACCTAGCATTGCAGGTTGTAGTAGAGATTGAAGAACTCCCATCACCTACACCAAAAGAGCACGATGAACCAGCATAGAAGGCTTCCTCAACAAAAAGGATAAATTAGTTGTTGAGGCAAGTGTATGAGATTGAAGTTTTAGAAAGAGAGATAAAGAAAAACAATGCCACATTGACTAGGAGGAATAAGCTGCTACACAACGCTTACCTAGAGATGAGAAAAAGATATGTCTTTCTAAAAAGACTGAAAAAAATATACTTGAAGGACAACACAAGGCTGTATATAATGATTAGGCTTTAGAGGTTGTAGATGAAGGATGCAAATCCAAACCCTAGCACTCACCTCACATTGGAAACTCTAACTGAAGCTGCAGTAAGCTTACAGCCTCCAGAATCAAGCCAAGCTACTGCTAACCTTTCTAACATAGAGCCTGCTGAATAATAAGAGAATCAAACAAACTTGAAAGAATAATTTTGGAGGTGGATTAAGAATTTTTGAAAAAAAGGGCTTTTGATGGCTTAGGCAGATGCTGAGGCAGTTCATTAGCCACCGAAACCTGGGCTTTCAGTAGCTAATGGTTCCAATATTTTGACCACTTAACCACCAAATGCAGAAGGAGGCACATGATCGAATTTTGGCATGAAGGACCAGTTTTGGGAAAACATGAATAGCTCAGCACCAAATTATAAAGATGAAGGATGCTGAAGAAGGGAAGGTATGCTTCAGTTTTGCAGTAACATAAAGGAAGAAAGGGTCACCAACAGTTAACTGTAGAAGTAAAACAATGACTTATTCAGCAGAGGACCAGTGGCAGTTATTTCTAGTACTTACTTTTGTTATCAGAAGGCTCAAACAATGAATGAGTTCTATAGTTAGATAGACTAGTAGTTAAATTAGGGTTTTTTTATCTAATTATGCAAAAACAATTATTTTGTCTATTTTTAGTAAATCAGATCCAATTTTTCAGGATCTGTATAATTTTGTAAAGGATATAAATCCTAAGACTTATTTTATTGAAAGGGTTCGACTTCGGGGACTTGTAGACCATTACTATTTTCAAGCTTCTCATATTGCTCATGACCTAATATAAGCTCTTTTGCTATCATATGTTCAACTTCCATTTTCTGTCTATTTTGTGCGTATGCTTGAATGTGTTATTCAGGTTTATTTAGGTTTATTGATGTTTGATAGCTGTCATCCTATTGGAATATTGATGATTTGAATTATAAGTACCTTCCTTGTTATGATTAGCCATTTATATATATATATATATATGTTTTATGTATGAATCTACCAAAATGATAAGTTCTCCATCTCTGCACCATATTATCAAACCTATGAACAGTGGTAGTTAGAATCCGTATCCCTGATTGAGTTTCATGCATGTCTTGAGAGTGTGAGGTCCTATAGGTCACCTGACTTGATCCACTTAGAAAACCATAAAAAATATTTAAGTTGACAGGCATCCTCGATCTGCAACCCAGAGGAGTTTCCTGGAGTGATAGCACTCTGTATAATACACAGTTTCCATTAATGCTAACATAAAGCTTACGGTGGAAAGCCAATGGGGTACGACACCATTGCAATAATGGAGCAGCCCATGGCATAATGCCCCAAGCTCTAGAATATTTCCCAAACATAAATTACAAACAATATAAACAGAGTGCTATGCATACTTCCAAAACCAAAACTGTTACAATTATACATTGAGTAAATTCGATTAGCTTAAAGCCACGATCGAACCCAGCAAGTCAACATTTTAAACGCAACATTAAAATAAATATATAGTCCCAAATTTACACTGTATAATCTATTAAAAAATATGAACAAAAATTGTATGCATCTTATACCAAAACACATTGCAGTCTTCACATAAAACCAACATGCAGTATATTTACATAGTAAGGCACGAATCCTCTTTTACAACAGTCAACATATTACTAATGTTAAATGGAAAGCTATGAGATATGGCACCATTACAAGTAATGGTGCAGCCACGGCTCAAGATTCCAAACCTCCCAATGAAGGTCAAAACCCAGAGAAGGCTACATTACAAACCTTGAAGGCAGAGTCGACAAGTGCCATCTAAAACCCCAACCCTGTAAAGAATCCCAAACTCAAAAATGCCTACAATGAGAGGAGGCAAGTAAGATCTTTCTAGCAGACTTACCATGGCCATGAAGTAGCAACCAAAAATCGAAAGCGTAGCTCTGTACAAACCCCGAAGTGCATTCTTTTTAACCTGCAATCAATTCAAAGATGGCATGAGAAGCATGAACACACCATGGATAAAAAAACGAAACAATGTGATTACATAGAGTTTGGTAGTTAGCTTACCTACAAATCAATGTAGGTCACCTCCCTTCTCCAACTGCGTAGAAGCCACATGAAACCACAATTCCAAAACCACATAATTCACAAAGAATGAATGCCCAAATCCTTTGTCAAGCATTTTTACAAACCTCGATGGCATTAATGGCACCAGTTGGTGGCCATTAATGCATTCATAAACCCTCACCATAGTTTATGAATCATCATTATTATACATTTCAACCAAGTCATAAGTTTAAGCCCTGTTATTTCATGGTGCACACTATACCCTATAGTTTCTCCACCTTCTAATGTCACCGTAGACATAATACTAATGACATGGTATTTATACCATAGTCTCCCAAATTTAAAGTATGCGCAGACGTTAACACTATTGTATAGTGTTTACAATGCCATCCCCTTAGCATCAAAGTATTATGTTATTACATGCCCTTTGCTAGTTCATATAGGTAGCATTTGTGCATAGGTCTTTAGTCTAGGTTTTGTAGTATTTAGGAATCATGGCAAACATAGTATGCCATGATGCCCTCGCTAGGAAGAACAAGCTTAAGTTTCCAAACTTGTAACAAAGGCAGACCAGCAAAATAGAAACAATAGAAATGTAATTAATTAACCAAGAGATTGATAATTAATAATGGTAAGGACAATAAGTTAATTCAAAGCATCTAGTTAATTAACTAAGAAAGATAATTAACGAACATAGGGCTTACCTGAGTTGTAAAATAGAACATTAATAAAAGTGCAAGGTGGAACTAGAAGTATAACTAGGAACTGAATTGCTTCAAGTAACCAAATATTTCTAATGTCACAAAAGTAACCTATAAGTCAATAAATAAGGTTCCTTAGTTCGAATGAACTAAGTAAGCTTGCATAATTAAGAATGACCTTACCTCTCAGATCGTCATGGGAGAACGAGTCCCACAACTCCACCACTTTGTTTCCATCAACAAAGTTAAGTTAGTATTTATTAAATAAACAAAGTACACATGTATAGGAGTAAAACAATGAGCTATACAATTCATTAATTCACCGACAATAGTAACTAAGATGTATAAATAGTTTAAATAACAAAATTAAGACATAAGAAGTAAATGAACTAATAATCACTGAATGGATAAGAGATTAACAAGACACTATGGGAAGTTTCTGAAGAGATCAAAAGTATAAGTAGTGCATGTAATTCCGCACGAGTAATAATGATACCCTTTGGGGTAGTTTTCACTAGCCTATAATTTATTTTTTTTAATTTTCAATTTTTGCGAACATTACAAGTGGTATGAGAGCCCAATTTCAATACTGAGAGACTTATGGGCACACCAAGAATTCATGGAGAGAAAATAAAGTATGATAAGTAATTTTTGTTACTAATAGAAATTTTTGCTGCTATTAAATTTTTTTGTGTTTTAGGAAAAAATTTACAGCGTTGTTTAGTTTATGAATACTGAGGAAGAAAATAGCCGGAAGGAAGAAGTGACCACCCCCACTTCAGAAGTGAACTTGGTGGTCGAGCTAAACTCTGATGTGATAAAAAATTTGCACAGTCATCAAGATTAATTGAAAAGTTTTAGAGAAGACAGTATCAATGAAATAAAGGAAAAACAAGCTATAAATGAAGCATTATTGCATAACATGATGGGATGAATCCCACAAGGTAAACCTACCCAGTCCACCAACAGATCCAAAAGAGAACCATACCATGAGCGGGCCAGTAGCCCAAGAGAAGTAGAAAAAGAAGGTACACCTGAAGCAACTAAAGGAGATCATCACAGTCCTGCTAGTGATGACTCGCTTTCTCCATGGAGAAAGAGGCAAATAAATGATGACATTCTTGAGGGGGAGTTTCGAAAAATAAGAGCCCCAACCTATGAAGGTGAATTAAATATGGGAGAAAAGGCTGAAGAATGGTTTCTAGGAATGAGTAAGTATTTCAAGGTTCATTACTATTCAAGTGTGATGCATGCTAGGATTTCCATCTACAACCTGAATGGTAAGGAAACAAGACGGTGGCAAGATTTAAAGCACACCAAGAAAGATGAGCTGCGAGAAATGAGCTAAGAAAAATTTTCAAATATTTTCTAAGAAACTACATGTCAGAAAGGTTATTTGACCGCAAGGTACAAGAGTTCCATGAACTGCACATGGGGTCGATGACTATGGATGCATTTATAAATAGATTTCTAGATCTGTTGCATTATGTACCATATATCAAAGAAGAGAAGGTGAAGATCCAGCAATTCCTAGGATGTATTCCTCCAAGTTTTCTAGACAGAATTGAATTCGACATGCAAAAGACTCTAGATACTGCACTAAACAAGGCCTGACTTTGCTATGAGCATGGGCAGTTAGGGCGAGAAAACCAAAATCGAAATAGATAAAAGTCTAGAAACGTTTCTGATAACCACAAGTCTAGGTCAAACCCACAACCTTATAGAAAGCAAAATAACAGCTTTCAAGTGAACAAGAACTTCAACAAAACTGGTACAAAGCTTTATGTACCATCTCCTAACGGTAATAAGCAAGTGGTGAGTGGAGCCAATGCTACCCCTTTAGTGATCAAGTGCTCGAAGTGCAAGTGCAACAAGCTACATTATGCTCGAGAATGTAAGATCCAGAATAATGGATTCTTGCATAACCTGCAAGAAGAACCTACTGTTGAGGATATAGTGGGGACCCCGTGAATCCATGCAGCATTAGATGACCGACAGGAGGACCATCAAGCTACAATGGTCAAGATCAAAGGTAATATCTTGAACACCTTTGTTTCAATACTTATTGATATTGGTGCTTGTCAAAGCTATGTTGCACCTAATATTGTTGATTTATGCAAGTTAGGAAAACTAAAGCATGTTAAACCTTGGCTGGTACAGTTAACCACCAGTACGAAATGTAAGGTTTCGAAAATTGTTAAAAATTGTGAAGGAAACCTGAATGGTTTTCTTACTAAGGTAGACCTGAACATCCTACCTTTAGGATCGTATGATATTCTTATCAGCATGGACTGGTTGGAACAACACCACGTCATGCTCGATTGTCTACACAATTCTATCTTATGTATTGATAGTTGAGGGAACCAAGTGAAGGTTCAAGACATCCCAAAGAAATTTTTTGTAAGACAAATATTTTCCTTACAAGAGAAGAAGTGTGTTAGGAAGGGATACAATTTGTTTGCAGTGAACATCCGAGACATAGAGTCTGATAGAGAACAACGCATAGAAGACTTCCCCATTCTTGAAGAATTCAAGGATGTGTTTCAGGAGGAAATCCTCGGATTACCTCCAAAATGAGACCTAGACATTTCCATCGAATTGACCCCAGGATCAGTTCCGACCTCCAAAGCCCCTTATAGCATGAGTGCACTAGAATTGGTGGAACTGAAAATGCAGTTGCAGGAGTTAATATAGAAATGGTACATACAACCCAGTGTATCCCCTTGGGGAGCACCAATTTTTTTCGTAAAGAAGAAGGATGGTACGATGCAGATGTGCATTTATTATCATTAGTTGAACAAAATGACTATAAAAAAAATTGTTACCCACTCCCTAGGATTGATGATTTGCTCGAACAGGTGGGAGGATTCAAAATATTTTCAAAGATTGACTTGCGATCCGAGTACCATCAAGTACGGATCCGAGATGAAGATATTCCCAAGACAACCATTCGTACAAGGTATAGGCACTACGAGTTTGTAGTGATGCCATTCGGGTTGACCAATGCACCCTCAAAATTTATGTGTATGATGAACAACATATTTAGTAAATATCTAGATAAGTTTGTACTAATCTTTATTGACAACATTCTGGTTTATTCCAAGAATAAAGAGGAACACGAAGAACACCTTTGCATAATACTTCGAGTGTTGAGAGAACACCAGCTCTATAGTAAGTTTAGTAAATGTGCTTTATACAAACCACAAATACAGTACCTAGGTCATATCATATCCAAGGAAGGAATAGCTATGGACCCGGAAAAGATTCGAGCTATAAAGGATTGGCCTACCCCGACTAGTGTCACTGACATTAGGTCTTTTTTGGGTTTAGCCGAGTATTTTAGAAAGTTTATTGAGAAATTATTGAGAATCACTTGTTCCATGATGGTTTTGTAGAAGAAAGCGAACAAGTTCTTATGGACAGAAAATTGTGAAGAAAGTTTTCAAGAGCTTAAGCAGCTTTTGATGACCGCACCAGTGTTGTGAATTACGGATCCCGATGGGGAATTCATTGTATGCACAGATGCAAGCAAGGAAGGACTTGGAGGATTCCTCTTGCAAAATGATCATGTGATCTGTTATGAATCATAGAAATTAAAAGAGCATGAGCAGAATTACCCCATCCACGATCTTGAGCTAGAGGCCATTATCCACACCCTGAAGATGTGGAGGCACTACCTCATGGGGAGGAAGTTCCTTTTAAAGATTGACAATATGAGTCTAAAATATTTATTTCATCAACCCGATCTAAATGAAAGGCAAGCTAGATGGTTGGATTTTCTGAGTGAGTATCACTTTGAACTAAAGCATATTAAGGGCAAAGAGAACAAAGTTACCAATGCTTTGAGTCGATGAACTCATATGATATATGAGGTGACCCTGAGTTAAAATGATGCAGATTTGGATGAGAATATTAGAAAAACCAAGAAGGTTGATCCATTCTATGTGGAAATCCTCAAGAAGGTCCAAGAGGACCATTTGTTTCAACAACAGAAGGAATAAAAGGTTGATGACTCCGCATTACTATGGTCCAAGGATAGATTCTATGTTCCATATGGAGGGGACATTCAGTCCAACATCCTCATAGAATTTCATAGGGCACCATACTAGGGGCAGTCAAGATATCAAAAGATTATATCTGTCATCAAGAGACACTTTTTATGGCCTAAGTTAAAGGCTGGCATTGCAATCTTTATTGTGAAATGGTAGGAATGCCAGCTAGTTAAAGTTGAGCACCATCATCATTCAGGATTGCTACAGCCATTGCCCATTCTGGAATGGAAGTGGGAGGTTATCAGTATGGATTTTATTACTGCCTTACCAAAAAGGAAGAAGCAAAATGATTCCATCTTCATAGTCTTTGACAAGTTGTCAAAGGAAGCACACTTCATCCTCGTAAAATTGACCTACAAGGCCGTGAACATTGCCAATATTTTTCTAAAAGTGATATTTAGATTGCATGGGATACCCAAAGCAATTATCTCAGATCGAGATGTTAAGTTTAGAGGAAACTTTTGGAGAACTTTATTCTCTAGATTGGAGATGTAGCTAAACTTTAGCACTACTTATCACCCATATACAGAGGGGAAGACTGAAAGAGTAAACCAAATTGTTAAAAACATGAAAACTCTGCAAACTCGTTGTTCAAATGTATGTCATGAACAAACCCACCAAGTTGGATGATGATTTGAGCCTTACAGATTTTGCATATAAAAACGAGTATCAGGCTTCCTCCAAGATGAGTCCTTTCGAGGTACTCTATGGACGGAAGTGTAGGACCCCAATTACTTGGGACAGTCCAGTGGATCAGCTCATGTTAGGGCTTGACCTATTATTGGACTTGGAACAGTTAGTTACCAAGGTCCTAAGAAACCTTAAAGAGGCACAAGACCATCATAAAATTTATGCAAATAAGAAAATAAAATATAACGACTATCAAGTAGGTGAGCATGTCTACTTGAGAGTGAAAGAAAAACGGAACTCGTTGACCTTAGGTAGGTGTGGTAAGTTAGCACCTAGATTTTGTGTACCTTTTGAAATTTTGGCCAAGAAAGGACTACTGGCTTATGAACTAGCATTAACTGCACACGTAAGAGTTCATAACGTTTTCCATGCATCCTTATTAAATAAATATGTTTATGACACTACGCATGTCATTGATTGGTCATTATTACAGGTGGAACCTTAGGGGGAATTTGCCCCTGAGCCTTTGCATATATTGGACAAGAGAGAAGTGCAGCCTCAGAAGCACACTTTAGTCCAATTGAAAGTGCAGTGGAAGCACTTTGAGGTAGATGAGGCTACCTAGGATAATGAGGCCAAAATGAGAAAGGATTACCCCTCCTTGTTTCATGATATCATTCAGAGTCCCTAGAACACCAAGGATGGTGTTGTACTAAGCAGGGAGGGATGTAATATCCCAAATTTTGGACCTACCATTTATAGGCCTGAGCCTATTGATCATGATGATTATATTGAAAGTTTTATTTTTATATTGGGTCCAAGACCCCACTGCATATGACACATGATGATTTGCTTTGTATATTGGGTGTAAGCCAATTATTGATGATATATATGTATATATATGTTGGTTGTGTTGGGCGTGGACCCTGAAGCACATGATTCATGAAATGTTTTGTGTTGGACGTGGACCCTAAAGCACATGATTGATGAGATGTTTTGTGTTGAGCAAGAGGCTCTGGAGCACATGAGTACTTACATTTGTGTTGACCATAAAGCTATGGAACACATGAAAATATAATTGGAAATGTTGGGCATAAGCTCTAGAGCATTCCATGTTGATGTTGAGCATAAGCTCTTGAGCATCGGATCCTTTGCCATTGTATCCCTACGTGTATCATACAAGTATATCCTAGAAT
The DNA here is from genome assembly GCA_001517045.1 of Pseudotsuga menziesii. Lineage (NCBI taxonomy): Eukaryota > Viridiplantae > Streptophyta > Pinopsida > Pinales > Pinaceae > Pseudotsuga > Pseudotsuga menziesii. The sequence continues at coordinate 304,408 of LPNX010946309.1, forward strand.
TTAGTGTTGAGCGAGAGCTATGAAATTGCACTATGTTTGTAACTCCCTATTATAATCATTGAGTATGGGCTCTGGTAAGCGCTAGGGGTTACCAAAAAGATTAAAATCACCTCCAACTGAAAACAAATCGAGAATAATATTGATCTCATCATTCTTATTCTCAAGTGATTAAATGAAATTTTGAATTTCTGTATTCTCACCAAGTACTAAAGAACTACCACGTTATACGAGGGAAATCCAACATGCAAGGATGTTTAGAGTTTCCTAGCATAGTAGACCTAATCCATCTATCTATTTGACCTTCATGAAGAAGTGTCATTAAGTCTAGGGATCATAATACATGATACCCAAAGGCAAATGCTAACAAGTATTATAATACTATGTATTTTATACATAGTATGTATAAAGAGTTAATTATGATTAATTATATAATTAAATAAAGAAACAAGAGAAGCTCCACCAATTATTATTTATTATTAAAGGTTTAATAAATAGTGAAATAGCTATGAAAGATTAACTGGGAACTATTTAAAAGTTCCAAAGTTAAGTATTAGAAAAATTACCCCAGTAATTAAAAAAAAAGGGTTAAATCGAGAATCAAGGATTTCTTGATTTAACTGTCACTTTGACTGAAGAGTCTGTCTATAAATACTGAAGCCAAGCAAAGGCTTTGGGGTTTTGATTTTTATCTAGGAGAATTACTATTCTACCTGTTTTTGCTCTCAAGTGTTTTCTTGGAGAATGTTTCCTGTAAGGAAAAGAGGATTGATGTAGAACTGATTACCAGTTAGGAAACCCTACCTTAAGAGCTCTGCGCTACTTTCCTGTTGGAGTCCAGCTTGGGGGGATCCGGATTTAAACCAGGAACGGTTCTGGGTCATGGTTGGGTGGAACGTGGTAGTTCCTAAGTGATTTGGTCATCAAACAGAGGTCAGATATGCATTGAATTGCTAATACTAGTTGTTTAAGTCTGTAGGTCCAGCCATTGACAAAGCTTAAAATTCAGGTATCAAATCCTTGAAGGCCTATTCTATTTCTTTCCTAACTATTCATTATTGTTTATGTTAAGTAATGGATGCAATGTAATTTCTAACCCTAATGGTTAATTTTTATGGTTAACAATCTGCTAGGGTACGTATTTGTAATTTACTAATGATAGGGTGGAGAATGTTTATTATATGTTGTTTATGTTCAGGGTTTGTATCTTTCAAAAAAATTCTTGTATTAACTAGGTTTTGAGCTTAGTAGTATGTTTATAGTTTGTTCTTTGTATTTAATACCCTATTGACATATTCCATTTGTGAGAGGCTTGCCCTAAGCTTTAAAGAAACTAGTTTAATGATTATAAACTAGATCTGCTAAAAACAGATTTCATATAATAAACAAGCTAATCAAAGTATTAAATACCTTCGAAGGTCTATTTCACATAAGCATTAAAACAAAATACTTTACATAACTCAAAACAAACATTATAATTAATCAGAGGGATATCGTGACCATCCATGTGGTCCTTATAAAGAATCTTCCATAAAACCTACAGTCTTAACATCTATAATAAAATACCATAAATCACATTCCTTATATATTTAAAGGTCCCATATAATATTCATCATAAACATCCACCTATAATTTTACCAAGTAAACAATTCATATAACTCTGTATTAATAAATAGAGGTCGTGGTATCAACCCTTATGGGTTACAAATATAATTCATAAGAAAAATTAAAATCCACATTAAAAACATCTCTATAGTTCTTATTTAAACAAGGAATCATTCCTCTTAAGAAGAAAACCCTATCTTATGCCAACATAGGTCACGACATTGAATCCCATGGATGTTCATGACGCAAGGCCAACATAATAATAACCTTAACATAAATAATTACTAGAATCAAAATGCAGAACAAAATCCATAGCTTAATACATAGTTTCATTTCTATTATTAGATATAAAATGTTTTACATTTTGGTATCGCCCAGGCCCAAATCCTGAAGGTCGTATACCTAGTCACGCCGGCCATGCCCAAGTTTCCAAATCCAATCACACTATAATAATAACACAATCATGCTACAGTAACCAAAACAATATCGTGGGTTTTCCATAACCATGGTTGTTACTGACATATCATTTTAAATAACAAATTACATATTAAAATGCCAACTAAACTATCGTATTCATTGGGAGAGGCACATTCCATTCATGGCGTGGCCTAGACCCACGCTGAACCTTTAAAACCAAATTACAACACTTTGTATAATACACAGTTTCCATTAACGATAACACAAATATTATGGTGGCAAGCCAATGGGCTATGACATCATTGCAATAATGGTGCATCCCATGGCATAATGCCCCAAGCTCTAGAAGCTTTCCCAAACATAAATTACAAACAATATAAACAGAGTACTGTGCATACTTCCAAAACCCAAATTGTTACAATTATACATAGAGTAAATTCTACATGCTTAAAGCCACGATCGAACCCAGCAAGTTAACATTTTAAATGCAACATTAAAATAACTACATAGTCCCGAATTTACATAGTATAATCTATTAAAAACACTGAACGAAAATCGTATGCATGCTATACCAAAACACATTATAGTCTTCACATAAAAGCCAACATGCATTATATTTACATAGTAAGGCACGAATCCTCTTTTACAATAGTCAGCGTATCAATAATGTTAAATGGTAAGCTATGAGCTATGGCACCATTATAAGTAACTGTGTAGCCACAGCTCAAGATGCCAAACCTCCCAACGAGAGTCAAAACCCAGAGCAAACTACATTACAAACCCCGAAGGTAGAGTTGACAAGTGCGATATAAAATCCCAACCCTGTAAAGAATGCCAAACTTAGAAATGCCCAGAATGAGAGGAGGCAAGTAAGATTTTGCTAGCAGGATTACCATGACCATGAAGTAGCAACCCCAAATAGAAAGCATAGCTCTGTGCAAACCTCGAAGCACCTTCATTTTCACCTGCAATCAAATCAATGATGGCATGAGAAGCATGACCATGCTATGGATAAAACAAAGAAACAATGTGTTTACACAGAGTCTGGTGGTTAGCTTACCTGCAAATCGATGGAGGTCACCTCCCTTCTCCAACTGCGTAGAAGCCACATGAAACCCCAGTGCCAAAACCACATACTCCACAAACAACAAATGCCCAAATACTTTGCCAAGCATTTTCACAAACCTCTATGGAATTAATGGCACCAACTGGTGGCCATTAACGCATTCATAAATCCCTACCATAGTTTATGAATCATAATTATAATACATATCAATGAAGTCATAAGTTTAAACCCTATTATTTCATGGTGCACACTATACCCTATAGTTTCTCCACCTTCTAATGTTAGCGCAGAAATAATAATAATGATATGGTATTTATACCATAGTCTCCCAACTTTAAAGTATGCATAGACCTTAACACTATTGTATAGTGTTTACAATGTCATCCCCTTAGCATCAAAGTATTATGTTATTACATGCCCTTTGCTAGCTCATATAGGTAGTGTTTGTGCATAAGTCTTTATTCTAGGTTTTGTAGTATTTAGGAATGATGGAAAACATAGTATGCCATGATGCTCTCGCTAGGAAGAACAAGCTCAAGTTTCCAAACTCGTAACCAAGGAAGACCTGCAAAATAGAAACAAGAGAAGTGTAATTAATTAACCAAGAGATAGATAATTAATAATGGTAAGGACAATAAGTTAATTCACAGCATCTAGTTAATTAACTAGGAAAGACAATTAATGAACATAGGGCTTACCTTAGTCATAAAACAGAACAGTAATAAAAGTGCAAGGCAGAGCTAGAAGTATAACTAGGAACTTAATTGCTTCAAGTAACCAAATAATCCTGATGTCGCAAAAGTAACCTGTAAGTCAATAGATAAGGTGCTTTAGTTCGAATGAACTAAGTAATCCTGCATAATGAAGAATGACCTTACCTCTCAGATCGTCATGGGAGAACGAGTCCTGCCACTCCACCATTTTGTTTCCATCAACAAAGTTAAGTTAGTTTTTATTAAATAAACAAAGTACACTTGTACAGGAATAAAACAATGATCTATACAATTCATTAATTCACCGACATTAATAACTAAGATGTATAAATATTTTAAATAACAGAATTAAGACATAAGAAGTAAACAAACTAATAATCACCAAATGGATAAGAGATTAACAAGACATTATGGGAATTTTCTAAAGAGATCGAAAGTATAAGTAGCGCATGTAATTCCGCACGAGTAATAATGATCCCTTTTGGGGTAGTTTTCACTAGCCTATAATTTTATTTTTTTCAATTTTTGGGGATATTACAATCTTCGACTCAACTTAAAAATAAAAGGAAAAGGGGGGGAAATCAAATCTGGGAAAAAACAAATCTCTATATTAAGATAAGAATGAAAAAGAGGAACCCCCCCCCCAAAAAAAAGAATGTATCTGTTGGGATCTTTATTTCACCGGTGAAAGAGGAAATATGCCTCCCTTAATCAATGACATTTTGGTACAGTCGTGGTTAATTAATTTTGACACAGGCTCACCTTCCATGAGAAAGAGGAGCAAATGGCACTCACCTACTAGGAAATTGAGGAGAAAATAGTGTGCTAACCAGCATGTCCGTTTGCATGTGCCCTCTCATGGCTGCGTGGGGTTTTATAGGGAGATATGCAAGCTAATAGGATCAGGTGGGGGGGGGATACAGCCAGATATTGAGAGTATGTCTCAAGATCGGTGTCTAAGCATTCATAGATTTGGAAGTAGCCAAGATATCATTGGAAGGAGACAAGATATCAGAGTTCTAAATCCTGTTGCATGTGTGTATTGATGTTGAGGAAAGGGATGCACTTTAACCTCTGTGTCTTTAGGAACCCGCTGAATGACTCTGCCATTATGAATCTTACCTTTTCTTTTATCAAAATTTATTTATTATTAAAAATGGATTAACGAACTTCTACGTGTTTGATGGATTTTATTTTTCATTTCTATTTTATAAATTGTTTGAGGAATTTTTCTTCGATAATGCATGCATGATTGCATTTTGTTTTGGGGGCCTCCATTGTTTAAGTGTAAAGTGAAGAGCATGGATGCAAACCTTTGGCTAGAATTTGTTTGGAACCCAAGGACCGTGCGTAGTTAGTTTTGGTCTGCGAGTTTGATATACGTTTTATTCTGCTATCACTTTGTTGCTGTGAATGTTTTTTTACCTTTTTGTTATGTTCCAACTCTGCTATTTGCTGAGTTATACTCTACGTTTCTGTTAAGAAGGTTGTGTTTCTCTCTTATCGCATTAGCGACCTCCATCCATCATCTAGATGTTGCAGAAATACTACCTGGACATTGGAATAATTCCCTTACTGCATTTAAAATCATATTTTTGAAAATCGTAGTAGGTTCACTACTGCTTGTGTGAAGAACAATTTATGCTTGTGTGAATCTCAATAATATGGGTGTGTGAGATCTAAGACTTCAAGATCACACCCAAAAGATATGAAATTGTGATACAACCAAAAACCATTTCTACAAAAGATTATAGTGGTAAATATCCACGCCCTCACTCAACTATGCATAGGATGGAAGCTGGGATGAACCGACGAATGTTGAGAAGTTGAATTGAAGCTGAGGAATCATGCTCTCATTTAGTTGAGTGGAGGCAATACATTTTTTTATTACTACAATTACTCATTGAAAAACACAAAAGAAAAACCCTAATCTCTACCCTAAGTTTTGTGAGTGAAGTTGAACCCTATATGTTTGGAAATGTGGCGTGAGTAGTTTCTGTCTCGTGAAATGTTGCTGAAGTTACTTGCATGTCCTATGATATATTAGAACTATGAAGTTGAACCATATAGGTTTGAAAATGTTGTGTGAATATTTTTCTTCCTCTTGATATGTTGTTTGAAGTTTCAACCACCCATTGCATGAAGAGATTCTTGAGACTGTCCATCACATTGATTGGATAGAGAATTGAATTATTGAGGTTCAAATTTCTTCTTTTCTCTTCCATACCGCTGCAAGAAGTGTATTTGAGGTCTATGAGGAGCTGCATTGGAATAAGAGGGACTTGAATGAACTAGAAAGTTTGAGACTCCTGTTGTCATTAAGTATATTTCTACTATGCAATAACTCTACTACTGCAATAAGATTGTGAAGGGTTTTCTCTAGACTACATCGGACTATTGGAGATACAACCTGCCAATGAGGACCCCCCACCCCATTGTGTTGCTGTAAGATATTCATAATAGAGTGACATTGGGATTGTTAAAATAATAATATCCTTTATGCTCGAAAGAAGTTGTGGACCTAGATGCAGAAAGGCAAGGTGATCTCTAAGGAGATGCGATCTATGTTGTTTGTTTATCGATTCTTGCATAAGGCTTGTGTTTATTTGTTACTTTGTGCTTACCTAGAAAGAAATAAGATCGACCATGTCCTAGTTTGGTTTGTGGAATACAACCAGGGATGTTGAGGATCTTATCGGTTTCTTTAACCCTGTGAGTTTACTAGTTTGAGAAGTGGGATAAAGAGGCTCACTGTTCTTATTTACTTGAATGCTAAGAGAGTGGTAGAGCCTTCCTTCTGCTAGTTATTGTGTTCTTATAATTAAATGAAAGAAGCTGATTTGTATTGTAATATGAATTTGATAGAGGTTTTCTTCATTATGCTTGGTCCTAGTGGATCAATATCCTAGCTCGGGGGTGGATCTGGGCAGGAAAACCTATTCCATACAGAGCCAAATGGTTGGGAGGAAAGGTCGTAGGATGTTTTCAGTCGCCCTGGTCCCAATGAGATTTTGGAAAATAACTTTAATGATTGTTCTTTTTGTTAAGGAATGTATCTTATATTGTTACCTTTCTATTTAAGAAATGTTGTAAAGTTATTCCTTATTTTATGACAATCTGAGGTATATGTAACATGATCTTAACGGTGGTTGCAGAAGAAGGTTTACCATGTTTATCATCGCTCTAGGAGGGCAGATTTGTGGGGATGTTTTTCTACAGATGTACTCATGTTACGAGTAGGAACCTTTTATTATCGAACATGTTAGATATGAGCTATAATTTTTTATTACGGTTGTGAGGAATGAAATATGTACCTCATGTATTGTAATGTAGTGATAGGTGTTTAGACATACGGTGAATGTGGCAAGTTTACATGAATGTATTATTTCATATGTTCCCTTTAGATTGGATTCAACCTTATGATGTTCACTGAAGTAGTATTATAACGTAGCCTTGCTTATGTCATATATTGATTGGTTCAGTAATGAAGAATGGCTAGTAATTAGGGGTTCAGTGGGAGGGGTCTCCATTTTATTGTAACCGATAACTATCAATTATTGATTGTTGATAATTTGCATATTATGTACATATAAATGTGTGTTATGCAATCTTATAACCTTTGGTCTTGATTTCAAGTTTTAATAAGAATTGGGTTAACAATCTTGATGGGCTTAAATTTTGTATTAACAAGAAAAAAACATCTACACCATATGCCCAAGGATCTATGGACAGTTTTCAAGTTTGTTACATAAAAGTTGTTGAGGAATTTGTTAACCCAAAGGGATTATGAAAAATTCATAATGAAGGTATCTAGTTCTAAAAGAAATCTTAAATATGTCATCATCCTTGATCCGTAGTTGATGGTATCCATATATTAAGTATATTGTTGAAAAGATTGTTTCCCCTTGAAACTGATCTAATAGGTCTTCAATACCAGGAAAATGATATCAATTTTTAATTTTCATTTTTTTAACTTCCTATAATCTATACACAATATTAGAGTCCCATCTTTTTTCTTTACAAATAAAATCTATTCTTCCCAAGGGGAAACACTAGGCCGAATGTATTTTTTATCGATTAATTCCTTTTTTTATTTTTAATTCACCAAGATCTAATATATTAATATGATAGGGAGACTTTGATGCTAGTACAGCCCTCAGTACCAGATCATTTGTAAAATCTATATCGCATTTCAGAGGTTGTCCACAAATCGTTTCCGAATATATGTCTTTAAAGTCTTTTAAAATTGGTATATGTTATATGTTGAGTTGATTATCTTTCTCTTTGTCATCCATTATGTAAACTGTGAAATTTTCTCATTCTTTACGAAGAAACATTTTCATTTGTAAGGATGATATTTCTGTTATGGTAATGTTAGTAGGAATTCCTTTTACAACAATAGTATTACCTTTATCATCAAAGCATGAGTGTATTTTATCATAGAATTTTAGAATAAATGTATGTTTCTCTAACGAGTCCATTCCTATCTGTATATTGTAAGATACTAGAGATAATTTTTTTAAATCAACATGTGTTTTTAAGCCATTCATAATAAAATCACACTTTTTCATGAATATAGTAAGCTTACGCTTTGTTCTTGTAGCATGTTCAACTAACCAATATTTTTCAAACTTATCTGGATGTAACTTGTATAGTTCTACAATTTTGGGAGATATATAACTTGTGACTTGAACCTAGATCAATCAATATAGAAATGGGTTTGTCTTTTAACATACCTTCGATTTTGACCATAGATGCTTAATGATTTGCTTCAATGTTCTTCACTGCTGCACTAATTCTGGGCATGGTTCTTGCTATATCCCCCACTATAGTAGATTCTTGAATTGAATGGATATTATTAATATTTTTCCTTCTTATGGGGCAATCCTAGAAGTAACGTGGTTCACCAGATTTCCAACATTTTAGTGTTTCCCTTTGTGCAGTATTTCTATTAAAGGAAGTGGGTGTTTCTCTTACTTTTACTATTGCAGGATTCAACTATTTATAATTTTTAAAATTATTCCCTTGGTATCTTCGGTAATTATTCACAGCATTCTTATAAAACTTAGTTCCTTTGTTTTTCTGTTCAAAATTGCCACATCTTTTATTTTTCCAATGAGGTACGTTCTCTTTTTTGTTTTAGCAGAAATTTACTTTTATCATTGCCTCTTTCATAGTTTTTCATATTATCATAATCAATTCTCTCTTTAAACAAAAGAAGTAAATAACTAAGTAAACGTTAAAGTTTTGGCTTTTCATAAATAATATAAGGTACATAATGTAATGAACTTAGAAATTTGCTGCAAAGTTATTTCGTAGTCATTGTGCCTAATCATAATTCATAGAATTCCATGGATTTCTCTTTGTATTATTGTTACGGTAAATATTTTATTTTAAAAATTTTCTTAAAATTTTTCCATGTTACATAACATTCTTTAATTCCTTTTACTTTCTTTATTTCTTGCTACCAGATGTCAGATTTTCGTGTCAGGTTACAAATTGTCAATTTTCTTTTATTTTGTTAGAATAGTTATAAATATGGACGTACTTTTTCATTCTTGATAGCCAAGATTTTGCTTCATATCATTTTTCAATTTCTCCATTGAACATAGGATGTTTGATCTTTTTAAATTCACCGGAAATTTCTTCATACGGTTTGTATTTATTTTTCTTCTAGTTACTATCACTACTTTCACTATAATGTCTATATTCTTTATTAATATTATGTTTAGGTGATTCTTGACTTGAATATCCAGTGTCATGTTTAGGAAATTCTAGTTTTCTTACCTTTCGTTTATAATGTGTAGTTCTTGTCATATTAATTTTAGGCCTTTTATTTTTTTCTTCTTTATTACTATGAAGTTTAGCCAGCTAAACATTATGTAACTCTTCATGTGATTGTGAAATGTGTTCATTATCTTCCTTGACTCATTATCAGTTCTACCTTTAAATATTTTACTATTTGTAGGAGATTAGATGGGTTATCATTCCTGCTTTCATTCATATTTACCTAGATTTCACTGTCTCTAATGTTACCTTCCTTATTGTTTACTAGATCCTTAGGATGTGATTATTCTTCAGAAAACATTCTTACATCTTCCATGATTACTGCAAAACAAGGTTATTTCTTTCTTCGTGCTTACAAAGAGAGTCAAACCATAACAATAAAGTTAGTTTTTGTGTTTTATATCAGTTTGAGCGTTGGGATTTTCATGCCAAGTGTGGTAACCATGTTCTGATAACATTATGTCACAAACCCATAATTTTCATGAATAATAAAAAAAATCAGCTTACTAATATTGCTTGGCATAACATATTCTTATATTGTCCTAATATATTTTTACTCATTTGCATGGATAGAATTAACTACACTTTTTAAAGGTTTTGACGAGAGTATTTTCATCTATTTGACGTTGAATCCATTTAACAACAAAATGGTCACATCCCTTGTCAAGGTGATGTTAATTTTTTGAATCATGTAGTTTGCTTATCTAAGATTTAAAATTTTGAGACTTGGACCTTTAGTCCCAATCTATACTCGCTTTGCATAAGGATACATGTTTGATATTAGGTTTAAACCCACCATACATACGGTATTTCAGGAATAAGTTGGCATATATCAATTATTTATGTCCTTGTAACTTGTATGCAAAGTTGGAAATATATGTGGTGACAATGTTATAAGTTTTAAGCCATGGTTTGGATTGCTACCTCGGGAGGCACAAGGTGGAGTCCAAGTGCGAGGTTTAAATCAGGTTTTAAATAAAAATCATAAACCATGGCTGCGAGTTGAAAATGCAACCAGGAATTTTTCATTGACATAGTTGCTTCACATGCGTTATGGGGAGAGGCTTGATCACAACCCTCCACTTGTCCTTTATTTGATTAAAGAGCTTTTTTAGGGTTTTTAACATTGTGCTAGATTCAAACTGTCGTGAGGGTTTTTGTGTGGTTTAATGTAATTGTTTCTGAATATTTGTGCTCAATAGCTTATTGGCGTTGTGTTGCCACTAGGCTTTCCCTTCAGATTCTGCAATATCTGTTTTGGTTTGCAACACTACGATTTTGAGTCATTAGAATGTTTTATGTTAGTTGTAATGTTTGTGTGGTTTCCATTTCCCCTCTTCACAGACTCATTCATCATTTTTTGCATCATATGGATAAGTGGAATCTCATATTTCTTATCTTCTATTTCAGGTCAAGGATTTCCAACTCCCCAAGGTTTATTAACATGCATGAAATTGTAATTTTAAAAAATCAATACATTAATGGGTTTTGTAAATTTTAAACAAAGTTAACTTTGTCTATTTTCTCTTATGTAGGGCATAGGAAGAAGAGGGGAGCTAGGAGGAGAAAACCTATAACCCTGTGCTCCTAAACTAAAGGTATAACCTTGACATATGCATTGGTGAAATTGAAAATGGATTCCATTTCAAAATTAAAGATAGGTCTTAAAAATACGAGTCTGTTTTTGACAGGCCATACCAAGGTGATTTCGCAAGGATTCCCTAAGGCTTAGGATAAACCTCGTGTTTCCTCAATGACCTCCATCCCTTCAATCAAGTAACATTCGCAGTTAATTTTGTAATCTTATTACAATTTTGATAATGACAAGATCGGCTATGTTTTAACTCCTGAACAATGAGGTAGGTACAAGCCTTGTGTATGGACATACGAGAGTGGCAAAATGGTTAACTCCTTTCAAGTTTTGTCCTTCTCTTCCTTGAGGCAAGGAAACCTATCATGCACTTATTTTATTAGGAAAAATTATAAATTATGTAATATCCTAAATTTTGGACCTACTAGTTATAGGAATGATCCTAATGATCATGAAGATTATATTGATATTTTATTTCTATATTGGGTCAGAGACCCCACTGCATATGAACATGATGATTTGTTTTTATATATTGGGCATAAGACAATTATTAATGATATATATATATATATATATATATATATATATATATATATGCTTGTTTATGTTGGGCGTGGACCCTGAAGCACATGATTAACGAGATGGTTTGTGTTGAGCGAGGAGCTCTGGAACACTTGAGTGATTGATGAATTGTGTTGAGAAAGAAGCTCTGGAGCACATGAGTACTTACCTTTTTGTTGAGCGAGAATATCTGGAACACATGAAAATATAATTGGATGTGTTGGGCATAAGCTCTGGATCCTTCCATGTTGATGTTGAGCATAAGCTCTAGGCATCAGATCCTTGGCCATTGTATCCCTAGGTGTATCTTACAAGTAAATCCTAGCATTTAGTGTTGAGCAAAAGCTCTGGAATTGCACTATATTTGTAACTCCCTACTATAGGCATTGATTATGGGATCTTGTAAATGCTAGGGGTTACTGAAAATAATTTATTAACTTCCAAGCGAAAACGGCTCAAGAAAAATATTGATCATCAACATACTTATTTATAAGTGATTAAATGAAATTTCAAATTTTTGTATTCTCATCAAGGTACTGAGGATATACCACATTATATGAGGGAAATCAAACATGCAAGGATGTTTACAGTTGCCTATCCTAGTAGACCTAAACCATCTACCTACTTGAACTTCATAAAGAAGTGTCATTAAGTCCAGGGATCATGATACACTATGCCTGAAGACAAATGCTAACAAGTATTTTAATACTATGTACTTTATACATAGTATGTATAAAGAATTAGTTATAATTAATTATATAATTGAATAAAGAAAGAAGAGAATATCCACCAATTACTATTTATTATTAAATGATTTATAAATTGTGAAATATCTATGAAATATTTACTAGGAACTAGTTAAAAGTTCGTAGGTTAAGAATTGAAAATTACCGTGGTAAATTAAAAAGGGTTAAAATCAAGAAATCAAGGATTTCTTGATTTAATTGCCCCTTTGACTAAAAAGTATGTCTATAAAGATTCTCCCTGTTTTTCTCTCAAGTGTTTTCTTGGAGAACTTTTCCTGCAAGGGAAAGAGGATTGATTCAAAATTGATTTCGAGTTAGGAAACCCTACCTTAGGATCTCTAAGTTATTTGCATGTTGGATTCCAGCTCGGGGGGATCCATATTTAAACCAGGAATGGTTCCAAGTCATAATGGGTGGAATGTGATAGTTCCCAAGTGATTTGGTCATCAAACCGAGGTCATATCTACATTGAATAGTTAATGCTAGTTATTTAAGTGTGCAGGTGCAGCCATTGACAAAGCTTCAAATTCAGGTATGAAACCCTAGAAAGCCTATTCTATATTATTTTCTAAAGATTCATCACTATTTATGTTAAGTAATGGTTGCAATGTAATTTCTAACCCTAAGGGTTAAGTTTTATAGTTAACAATCTACTAGGGTTTGTAATTACAATTTACTAATCTTATGCTGGAGAAGTTTTATTATATGTTGTTTATGTTCAGGGTGGTATCCATCATAAATGTTACTGTATTAACTAGGTTTTGATGTTAGTATTATTTTTATACTGTGTTCTCTGTATTTAATACTCTGCTGACATATTCCATTTGTCAGCAGAGGCTTGCCCTAGAGTTTTAAATAAACTAGTTCATTAATAGTTAATTAAAATATTATTTATGCTAAATATACAAGTTTATATTTTAAACTAGATCTAATAAGAACAAATTTCATATAATCGATAAGTTAAACAAATTATTAAAGACCTTCCAAGGTTCGCTTCATATAATCATTTAAAACCAAAATAGTTGACATAACTCGATCAAACATTAAATTTAATTGGAGGGATATCATGACCATCCATGTGTCCTTTATCAAGAATCTACCATAAAACCTACAGTCTTAACATCTATAATAAAATACCATAAATCACATGCATTATATCTTTAAAAATCACATCTAATATCCATCATAAACATCCACCTAAAATTTTACCAAGTAACAATCTATATAACTCTGTATTAATAAATAGAGGTCGTATTAATAAACAAAGGTCATGGTATCGTCTCTCACGGGTTACAACTTCAATTCATAAAAAAAATTAAACTCCACAATAATAACCTTAACATAAATCATCACGATAATTAAAATGCATCAAAAAATCCATAGAGTAAATACCTAATATGATTTATATTATCTCTTATAGAATATTTCACAGTTTGAAATTGCCCAGGCCCAAATCGATGAAGCTCGTATACCCAGTCACCGGCCACGACCAAGTATCCAAATCCAGCCACACAGTAATAATCACACAGTCACGCTACAGTACCAAAATGATATCGTGGGTTTGCCAAAATCCTGGCTGTGACGACCATACACAGGCCACGATATACACTAAGCATTCGGACCATGTTTTACCAACACATCGAATGCCTTTTAAATAACGATGCATACACTAGCAGTGAGGTCGTTATACCCTAGCTACAGCACGGCCTCGGCCAAATAACATTTTAATACACAGTCCAATTTACATAAGGAACCAAATACCATAAGTAACTAATATACAAGCTATCGCAACACTATGGGAAGGGCTCATGCCATTTATGACATGGCCTTTACCCACGCTGTCACAGTTTAAACCATGGTAAATCATGTATTAAAAACCATATGCATCCATTACACACAGAGCATTCGATTAGGCAAATGTCTCTACCTTTAAACCCCAACTCCATTTAAATATAGTGCCCAATAAGAGACGCGGAAGGGAATCACATACGCCATATATCAAGTTAATCATTACATTTAAGAAAACCAATACATATATCTATATACACAAAGATCCCAATGTCTGTACACAGTCACCATTAAAGGCCGAGGATAAGGTTTTACATAGGCGTGCCAATGGGCTATGGCACCATTGCGAGCAATGGTGTAGCCCATGGTTATAAAATCCCAAAACCAAAACATTAACGAGTTACATAACCAAAATGAAATCACACAGAGTTGAATGGCATAAGAATCGAATCATGGAATAACGCCTCAACATTAAAAATAACCAAGTTTGTATTCATAAGCCCAAAGGTGAAATCGAATTCGCTACAACATCAAACCCCAACCAAACAACTAGTCGAAACGTAGCTCTGTCCACATGGTTGAAGGGTGACAAGCATAATCTTGATTAGCAGGCATACCGTGGCCACGAATGCAACACTTGGAGCCAACATTGTTGTAGCCACACTACTCCTCCATTCCTTTCGGCACTTGCAAGGAAAAACCAATATGGGGATGAGGAGTATGTCATCCTATTAAACTATAAACCAAACATTGTGCAGGAATATAGACTCAAAAAAGGCTTACATCATAGTTTGGAGGTTGCTTCCATGGCCATCCCTCTGCGCAGAGCCAAAAATGAATAAACACCAAATGACAATACAATGCACATCTATCGTGAGCCAAGCCTAAGGGAGGGCTGTCATGCTTTTCAATAAACATTGAATGCACTAGGCTAGAGTGCATTAACGAATCATCAAACCCACTCCCATAGTCAAGCCTTGTTGCAAGGTATTGATTAATACCACACTCCACACCAACGCTTAAACCTTGGAAAAGCATGGTTTATACTATATATCATGTCAATCCCAAACCCTAACATCAAACATTAACACATTACAAAGGTTTCTTTAGGGTAGAATTATGAGAATGCATAGTACTTTATGATGCACCAATCCAACGTTAAGAAACCATGCTTAAGGTATTTAGATATTGTTTAGACCATAGGTTCAGAGCTTAGGGTTTTAATCCCTTAGTAACAAAGTAAGTATGAACATTAAAGGAAATTTCAACTCAAAATGGGCCTTTTAACTTTAAATCAGATTGCATGTCATCATGTGTTAGCCAATGAAATTGCTTTAAATTTGAAATACCGTATAGGTCTTAAACACTTTTTTAATATAAATTTGGGGATAGGTATCATAGAAAAAACTACTTTTTTGTTTGTATTTTCGACATATCTCCCCGTGTTTTTACTCAAATTTCGATCGGGAGATCTCATTGGATGCGGAATTTAATTTCGCATCCAATGAGCTCTCCCAATTAAAATTTGAGTAAAAACACGGGGATATATGTTGAAAATACAAACAAAAAAGTAGTTTTTTTCTTCTCTTCCTTCAAAATTAAATAATATTATTTTATTATTTTAACTATTATTTTATTAATTTTTTTTAGGACGCCCACTTTTAGTTGAAATTTCCTCTAATGTAAGAACCATGGCATACAAAGTATGCCATGGTAACATACTATAAAAATTCAATGGTTTCTCTTAAACAAACCTAATAACCTGCCAATAAAAGAACATAAGAGAACTTAATAGGTGTAGTAAAAAAAATACATAGCACAAAAGAGATATTAATGACACATAGGATCACGAATTTAAAACCATAATGAAGAATAATTAATGTACATGAAAGTTAGACGAAATAGCTAAATTGACGATAAGGACACTTACCAAGTTATACAACCAAGTCAATAGGAAACATAATAACTAGTAGTAGGTTATCGATGATCAAGGCTGTCAAGACACTTTACACCAGATCCTGTCGCAAAATAATGAACTGCATTTAAATGAAAATAGGTTCCTTAGTTCGATTGAACTAAGTAAGCCTGCGTAACAAAGTAATACTTTACCTTTCGAACTGTCATGGGAGAACCAGTCCCGCCACTCTGCCCACTTTGTTTCCGCAAACAAAGTTAAGTTAGGACTCCATAATTAACAAGTGGGACAATACAGAAAGGTCGAAGCATATAAATCTAGTGTCGACACACAAGCAATGGAAGTGTAAACATAATACTAAGTAGTAAACAACAGTATAACATCATAAGTAGCATACATTAAAAATAATTACTGAAAGTAAAAGACAGAACATAAGAAAAACTTATGAATAAATAGAGGTACATGAAAGGTATGCTAGAGTTCCGCAAGTGAATAATGTTTTGTTTAGGTAGTTTTTACTAGCCTATAAATTTCTTTTATTTTTTTTTTAGTTTCTATTTTTGCGGACATTACATGTGGTATCAGAGACCACTGTCAGTATTGAGAGACTTATGGGAACACCAGTCATTCACACAGAGAAAATAAACTATGATAAGTAATTTTTGTTATCAACATAAATTTTTACTGCTATTAAAATTTTTGTGTTTCACGAAAATGTTTACAACGATGTTCAGTTTATGAATACTGAGGAAGAAAATAGCTGGCAGGAAGAAATGACCACCCCCCACTATGGAAGTTAAGTTGGCGGTCAATCTAAACTCTAATGTGCTGAAAACATTGCACAATATTCAAGCTGAACTGAAAAGTTTTAGAGAAGACAGTCTCAATGAAAGAAAGGACCAACAAGCTATAAATGAAGCATTATTGTGTAACATGACGGGAGGGAGCCTACAAGGTAAACCTACCCAGTCCACCAATAGATCCAAAAGAGAATCACACCATGTGTGGGCCAACAGCCCAAGAGAAGCAAAAGAAGAAGGTACACCTGAAGCAACTAAAGGGGATCATTACAGTCCTACTAGTGATGACTCACTTTCTCCACGGAGAAAGAGGCAAAGAAATGATGACAGTATTTAGGGGGGATTTCGAGAAATAAGATCCTTGACCTATGAAGGTGAAGTAAATATGCGGGAAAAGGATAGAGAATGGTTGTTGTGAATGAGTAACTATTTCCAGGTTCATAACTATTCAAGTGTGATGTAGGATAGGCTTTCCATCTACAACCTGAATGGTAAGGAAACAAGATGATGGCGAGATTTAAAGAACACCAAGAAAGATGAGCTACGAGAAATAAGCTGGGAAAAATTACGAAATATTTTCCAAGAAAAATACATGTCAGAAAGGTTCTTTGACTGCAAGGTAAAAGAGTTCCGTGAACTACACATGGAGTCCATGACTATGAACGCATTTATAAACATATTTCTAGATATTCTACATTATGCACCTTATATCAGAGAAGAGAAGGTGAAGATCCAGTAGTTCCTAGGATGTCTTCCTCCCAGTTTTTGGGACAGGATATAATTCGGCATGCCAAAGACACTGGATACTACACTACACAAGGCCTGCCTCTGCTATGAGCATGGGAAATTATGACAAGAGAACCTGAACCGAAACTAAGAAAAGTATAAGAACTTCTTAGATAAATGAAAACCTAGGTCCAACCCACGGCCATACCGAAAGAAAAATAATACCTTTCAAGCAAACATGAATTTTAATAAACCTAGTATGAAGCCTTATGTACCAGCTGCTAATGTTAACAAAGTAGTAGCAAGTGGAGCCAATGCTACCCCACTACAAATCAAGTACTGGAAATGCAGCAGGACTCATTATGCTCGAGATTGTAAGAACAAGATAGGTGGGGTCTTGCACAACTTACAATAAGAACTAACTATCAAGGACATAGTGAGAACCCTGCGAATCTATGTAGTATTAGATGGTCGACAGGTGGACCATCAAGCTACAATGGTCGAGATCAAAGGTAAGATCTTGAACACCTCTATTTCAATACTTATTGATCCTGGTGCTTGTTGGAGCTATGTTACACCTAATATTGTTGATTTATGCAAGCTAGGAAACGTAAAACATGTTAAAAGTTGGTTGGTACAGTTAGCCACCAGTACAAAACGGAAGGTTTGAAAAGTTTTTAAATAATGTGAAGCAAACCTGAATGGTTTCCTTACCAAGGTAAAGTTGAACATCCTACCTTTAGGATCGTACGATATTCTTATCAGCATGGACTAGTTGGAACAACACCATGTCATGATTGATTGTCTACACAAGTCTATCTTGTCTGCTGATAGGCAAGGGAACCAAGTAAAGGTTCAATGAATCCCAAAGAAATTTTTTGTAAGACAAATATTTTCCTTACAAGAAAAGAAGTGTGTTAGGAAGGGCTACAAGTTCTTTGCGGTGAAAATCCGAGACGTAGAGTCTGATAGAGAACAATGCATAGAATAATTCCTCATTCTTGAAGAATTCAAGGACATGTTTCCTGAGTAAATCCCCGTATTTCCTCTGGAACATGACCTAGACTTTTCCATTGAATTGACCTTAGGATTAGTTCTAGCCTCCAAATCCCCTTACTGCATGAGTGCACCAAAATTGGTGGAACTCAAACTGAAGTTGCAGGAATTAATAGAGAAAGGGTATATCTTACCCAATGTGTCCCCTTGGGGAGAACCAATTTTGTTCGTAAAGAAGAAGGATGGTACGATGCGGATGTGCATTGATTACCGTTAGTTGAACAAAATGACTATAAAGAACCGTTGCCCACTCCCTAGGATTGATGATTTGTTCGATATTGTGGGAGGAGCCAAAATATTTTCGAATATTAACCTGCGATCTGGGTACCATCAAGTACGGATTCGAGACAAAGATATTCCTAAGACCGCCTTTTTTACGAGGTACAGGAACTATGAGTTTGTAGTGGTTCCGTTTAGGTTGACCAATGCACCCGCAAAATTTATGTGTATGATGAACAACATATTCAGTAAATATCTCAATAAGTTTATACTGGTCTTTATTGACGACATTTTGGTTTATTCCAAGAAGAAGGAGGAACACGAAGAACACCTTTGCATAGTACTTCAAGTGTTGAGAGAACACTAGCTCTACGCTAAGTTTAGTAAATGTGATTTTTACAAACCAAAAATACAGTACATAGGTCACATCATATCCGAGCCAAGAATAGCTGTAGGCCCGAAAAAGATTCAAGCTATAAAGGATTGGCCTACCCCTACTAGTGTTAGTGACATTAGGTCCTTTTTGGGTTTAGACGGGTATTATCAAAAGTTGATTGAGAAATTCTTGAGAATCGCTTGCCCCATGAATACTTTGCAGAAGAACTAAAACAAGTTCTTATGGACTAACAAGTGTGAAAAAAAATTTCAAAAGCTTAAGCAGCTTTTGATGACCACACCAATGTTGCGGATTGTGGATCCCGATGGGGATTTCATTGTTTGTACAAATGAAAGCAACGAAGGACTTGGAGGTGTCCTCTTGCAGAATGATCATCTGATCTGTTATGAATTGCGGAAGTTGAAACAGCATGAGCAAAATTATCCCATGCACGATCTTGAGCTAGCAGCCATTATCCACGCTCTGAATATGTGGAGGAACTACCTCATGGGGAGGACGTTCCTTCTAAATTCTGACAATATGAGTCTAAAATATTTATTCAATCAACCTGATCTAAATGTGAGGCAAGCCAAATGGTTGGATTTCCTAAGTGAGTATCACTTTGAACTAAAGCATATTAAGGGAAAAGAGAACAAAGTTGTCAATGCTTCGAGTCAAAGAACTCATATAATATATGAGGTGACCTTGAGTCAAACTGATGCATATTTTCATGAAAATATTAGAACAACCAACAAGGTTGACCTTTTCTATGTGGAAATCTGCAAGAAATTCCAAGAGGACCAGTTGTTTCAACAACAGAAGGAATACAAGGTGCATAACTCTATACTACTATGGTCTAAGGATAGATTGTATGTTCTAGATGGATGGGACATTCAGTCTAGTATCCTCACAGAATTTCATAGGGCACCCTACTCGGGGCACCCGGGATATCAAAAGATGATATCTGCCATCAAGAGACACTTTTTATGGCCTAAGTTAAAGGCATACATTGCAATGTTTATTGCAAAATGTCAGGAATGCCAGCTAGTTAAAGCTGAGCACCAGCATCCTTCAGGATTGATACAAGCATTTCCCATTCTGGAATGGAAGTGGGAGGTTGTGAATATGGATTTTATTACTGGCTTACCGAAAAGCAAGAAACAAAATGATTCCATCTTCGTAGTCATTGACAAGCTGTCGAAGGCAGCACACTTCATCCCTGTAAAATCGACCTACAAGGCCGTGAACATTGCCGATGTCTTCTTAAAAGAGATATTTAAATTGCATGGGATACCTAAAGCAATTATCTCAGATCAAGATGTTAAGTTTACAAGAAACTTTAGGAGATGTTTATTCTCTAGATTAGAGATGCAACTGAACTTTGGCACTGCTTATCACCCACAGACGGGAGGGCATACTGAAAGAGTAAACCAAATTTTGGAAGACATGCTTCAAATGTATGTCATGAACAATCCCACCAAGTGGGAGGACTATCTACACCTTGCAAAGTTTGCATATAACAACGGGTATTAGGCTTCCACCAAGATGAGTCCTTTCAAGGTACTCTATGGACGAAAGTGTAGGACCCCAGTTACTTGGGACAGTCTAGTGGATTGGCTCATGTTAGGGCCTGACCTATTATTGGAATTGGAATAGTTAGTTACCAAGGTCCAGGGAAACCTTAAAGAGGCACAAGACCGTCAGAAAAGTTATGCAAATAAGAAAAGAAAATATAAAGACTATCAAGTAGGTGAGCATGTCTACTTGAAAGTGAAAGCGAAATGGAGCTGGTTGAGCTTGGGTAGGTGTGGCAAGTTAGCACCTATATTTTTTGGAACTTTTGAAATTTTGTCCAAGAAAGGACCAATGGCTTATGAACTAGCATTATGTGCACATGTAAGAGTTCATAATGTTTTCCATGCATCTTTATTAAATAAATATGTTTATGACAGTAATCATGTCATTGATTGGTCATTATCAAAGGTGGAACCTAAGGGGGAATTTGTCCCTAAGCCTTTGCATACATTGGACAAGAGGGAAGTGCAGCTTCAGAAGTGCACTGTAGTCCAATTGAAAGTGCAGTGGAAGCACTTTGAGGTAGATGAGGCTACCAAGGAGAATGAGGCCATCATGAGAAAGGCTTACCCTGCCTTGTTTCATAATATCATTCAGAAACCCTAGAACACCATGGACAGTATTGTACTAACCAGGGAGGAATGTGATATCTCAAATTTTGGACCTACTTGTTATAGGCATGAGCCTAATGATCATGAAGATTATATTGATATTTTATTTCTATATTGGGTCAAACACCCCACTACATATGAACATGATGATTTGTTTTTATATATTGGGCGTAATCCAATTATTAATGATCTATA